>VZUI01056527.1:0-72164 GCA_013401135.1 Cettia cetti | reverse complement strand
GAGGTTTAGGGGAATAGAGGAGAGGTTTAGGGGAATAGAGGAGAGGTTTAGGGCAACAGAGGAGAGGTTTAGGGGAATAGAGGAGAGGTTTAGGGGAATAGAGGAGAGGTTTAGGGGAATAGAGGAGAGGAGAGGTTTAGAGGATGGAAAGGGAGAAAAAGACAAATCTTGGAGTAACAGTGTCTTGTTAGACAGACATGAAACAAATTATACTCAAAAACCCCAAAGAAAATGTAACTAACCATTTTTAAGCAGATAGTTTCTTATGGTTGTGGTTTATTTCTTATCCTCCACAGCTGTAATACTGTGATAAACGAAAAAAAAAAAAAATAGAAGCATATTAGAGTTAAAACATCACTTTCAGTTAAGACATATTTATCCAGGCAGATAGAGCCATTCATCTATTAAAAAGGGCTTTTGCCTTTAGAATGAGGCTTGTCATTGTTTCAATGCTTCTCAGAAGTTCAGTGCACCATACTTCAGAGGCTTCACCACTACCCTTACCTAAACTCCTACCCTGAATTAAGCTTAGACTTCATTGAACTTCTCCATACAAATTCAGTTTTGTGCAGTTTACTTTTTGTTTGAGGTCTCAGCATATCTAATTTATCTGACATTCAGACATCACAATTATCTGTGGAATACAGCATTTCTGCACATAATGGGTAACGTGACATATGCAGATGTTTTCTTTCCATAAGTAGATGAAGCAGTAGTAGAGATACCACTGTAATTATAACTGGGAAAATGAAGTGAATGACAGCAAAATATAAACAGATAACAACTTAGGCTACTTACTCAGAGCTCACTTTTGGTAGAATTTAGATATCACAGTCATCCAAAGACAAGACCAAATGTCCTCTTCGACATTGGAGCTGTGCCGTTTTTTCATCTCCAGCCCTACATTAGAAGAGGCTTTTTGCAGAATTTATAAAAGGGAAACAAAATATAATCTAGACTAATACCTACAGGTCGTAGTATTTAATTGAATACCTATTGGATTTGGGGGGTTTTTTTGTACGCCATAAATATGGAAATTCCCATGGGCTTCTTTGGAAGATGAGAGAAGAATGGTGCTCTTCACATAGTGCTTTGGGTCATTGGGAAAGTCCTGTCATCAAAATTTTTCTCAATAATCAGCAAAATTTCCTTGCTTGTCATTCTCTTAGTATTTGTTTTGTTTTACGCTGAGGCAGTACAGGATTCTTCCCTAATTGGTATTTGTCTCCCAAAATTTCCAGCAGCTTATGACTTTGGGAAGGACTTTGGAATGTTCTGGTCATGGAACATTCTCACTGTTTCACAGACAGCAAACACCAGTGCCAGCTGTGTGATGAAAAATGCAAAAAAAATGAGACATCTGACAGAATCCTTGAGGTAGGAACAGTTTTATTTTGCTTACTGCCTCGGGATTTAAAAGAAAAAACCCAGTACTTAGATATTTGTATTTTCCCCATAGGTTTCCATGAACTTTCTGCATAGCAAAATGGTCTGACAGCCACCAACAGGTTAAAGGTACCTGTTGAGGGAAGGATTTTTTTCTTCCCTGCTGATATTTTGGCAGTGGCATTTAGCAGAGCTTCACTAGGTGCTCCATGAATCCAGGACACAGCAAAGTGACAGTTGCCTCTGGCACTCAGCACTTGTCACTAGAGCCATGATGATCAATGTTTCATTTGCCCTTCATGTCAAGGAGGTTCTTACATTTTTTTGCCCATCAGAATGTGAAACTTTCCTCAAGTTTGAAAGCATTAATACAATGACAGGGATTAACAGGAGACACAGGTGGTATGAAGAGAGGGGCACTTGCATTGAAAATCAGCCAGCAGCAGGAGCAATCAGAAAAAACTTCAAGGTCCCTCCTGTCTTGTCAGTTTCCTCCAAGCTCCATAGACCTGGGAGGTGATGGCATGATTTTTGGGTTTTTTTACTGAGTACCAGTGAATGTACAGCTGTGAGAGCTGTGAGCATGGAGAGAGAATCCTGCACCAGCCTTATGTTTATGCTCGCTTTTGCTGATGTGCACAGTTGACTTTAATTTTTAAAATAACGGTATGTGACTATGGTTGCAGGAGGCCTGGTGACCAGAGACCATTCCTAGCAAGGGAGCCTGGATGTGGCTGCCTCATCTTGAAGAGCACGGTACTCCATTGAGACACTGAGGGGCTGGAGGGTGTCCAGGGAAGGGAACGGAGCTGGGGAAGGGGCTGGAGCCCCAGAAGTGGCTGAGGGAGCTGGGAAAGGGGCTCAGCCTGAAGCAAAGGAGGCTCAGGGGGGGACCTTCTGGCTCTGCACAGCTCCTGACAGGAGGGGACAGCTTGGGGGGTCGGGCTCTGCTCCCAGGGAACAAGGGCATGGCACGAAGAAACAGCTACAACAGTGAAAGTAGAGGTTTAGATTGTATGTTGGGAAAAGTTTCTTCATCTGAAGAGCTGTCACTGGAAGGCTGCTCAGGGAAGTGGTGGAGTCACTATCCTGGAGGGATTTAAAACATGTGGATTTGCCACCCAGGGACCTGTGATTAGTGGGAGTGCTGGGTTAATTGTTGAATTAAATGATCTTAGAGGTCTTTTCCAACATAAATTATTCACTAACATGGTTGCAAGTTGTTTTGGGCTACTGATAGCACTGCCTGAAGGATCTAGGTTTTTAACAGATTACTTAGGGCTCAGCTTACTGGTAGCTGCCAGTCAGATGCTCTTTCATTAGAGCATCTCAATAAGATTTATGGCAGCCATGCCTTTTGTCATGGAAATTTCTGCTGCTTTAATTATCTATGATATTCTTAGCAAAGCTGACTGAACAGCTCATTACTGACTGAATGAGCCAGTAATGCAACAAACTGTCTTACTTAAGTTGTATCTGCAATATTTGTCATACGTACCTGTTCTGATATAGAAATACACACACAACATGTCATGTTTTGTAACTTTAGGTTGATGGCAAATGTTACTCCACAGCTTCCAAAGAGTCTCTTCCCTGTTCATGGAGAAGGAAGGAAGGAAGGAAGGAAGGAAGGAAGGAAGGAAGGAAGGAAGGAATCAAAAAGCTGACAATAATAATATAGTACCCGCTTTTCAAACTGCTACAGTTCTACGTATGTCTACAGAAATATTCATCAACAATCTAGGTAAGACTATATAATAACTATCAGGCATCTCTGGATTTTTTGTTATCCATAGTGCAAAGGAAAAGCCCACTACTGCGACAAAGGACACTGATCTTCATCAAAATTTCAGACTCTTACTAAAACATTCTTTATTTTTTCAGGGTGTAGACAAAAGCAAAAACAAGAAAAAAGAAAAAAAAAGAAAAAGGAAAAAAAAAAAAAGAAAGGCTAACTGCAGTCAATATGGCATTTTCCTTTATTGCACACAAATGGTAAACCCTGAGAACACAGAGGGTTTTAAGCAGGTAATTATCTCCTTGTCCTATAGGGGTAACACAAAATATCTTGTTTAGTGCAGTACACTCTTGAGGAAGGAATACATTTGCTTACCAAAAGACCATAAGTGAAATATTTTTAGGAGGGTTTGTTTGGTTTTGGTTTGTTTTTTTTGGTTTTTTTTTTTTTTTTTTTACTTTGTTTCTTTACTGCTTTGCCACTAGTCCAGGGGTTTCACTGCAAACATTCTTGTAGTGGCAGAGTCCAGGAATTCCTGACTGAACTCCCGTTACATTTATTTCTGTTTGTTAAAAAGTGGATTTTCAGGTTCCAGAGACCCTACAGCAAAGGATTTACAAGTTTATTATTTGGACAGGTGCAGGTACATTTATTCTCTGTCTAAAGAAATGCATTTCTTTATCTGACCAACCAGTTGAATGCTGTGTTGCTCTAGAAAGGGAAGTTGGATCAGCAGCTGAAAACCAGGAGTTTACAAAGAAAAAGGGTATCTGAAATGGCCTTAGCTCTCCAAGAGCCATCACAGACTGGCACCACTGCTCACCCCTGCATTTGTTATTAGGGATAGGTCGGTGTGACCTTCTTTTTTTTTTTTTTTTTTTTTTTTTTTTTTTTTTTTGGAATTTGTGCCTGTAGCGGGGAGGGAAAGAAGAATTGAGAAAAGCAGTGAAAAGAAATAGTAAGAAGAGCTTTGTCAAACCCAATGAGGCTAAAAGTTTTCCTTGGGTTGAGGTGGAGGATGTTCCTCATGTTCGGAGCCCTGATTCCACAGGGAACAGTGGGATGCTTCTCTCCAGCCCCACTGGCTCTTTAGTGATTGGGGCACCTCTCCAAAATACTGGTTGATCCATGTTTTTGCCTAGGAGAACCCTTGTTTCACATTCTGTTACAGCTGGGTGTTTATATACCAAAGGCAAGTACAACCCTTCTGTCATTCTTGAAATAGGAACAGCTCTACCAATTTGGGGGCATGTTACATATTCTTAAAAAAGTGCTTAACAGGTTAGGTTGGGGTCAGGTCCCAACGCCAGTTGCAATTTTAACTTCTTTGAGCTTCTTTTGGTCTTGTGCAGCCTCTGGTCCTTGATAAAAGAGGGTTAAGTTTAAATGGGGTCCTGTGAGCCTTGCTCTGTGTAGGGTAATAGAGCCTATATCCCTTTCCACATGCCAAGTCATCAAAGAAAGCATTATTATTTTATGTTTCCCTGCTAAATGACAGCTTGGGTTCTATGGTTTGGTCCAAAGTCTGTTGGACCTGCTGAGAGTGCAACTCAGCTGTGGTTCGTTCTTTCTCCCTACTATGCAGCTCTCCATGGCTCTTTTAAAACTTGGTCTGCTCAATTCTGTTGTGAGGAAAGTATTTCAGTCCATAAGACACCCCAGTGCAAAAGTGGTAATACTTTTGCCAGTACCTACCTCTTACAGAAACTGTGGATGTGGCCAGTTTTACTCAAGGGACGTGAGACTTGACAAACACAGCAGTGATCCAGTTTGTGCCAGGTGGCCTGAGGACTGGATCCCATTCCTCTGGTCATATCACTGAGGGACTGCAGCTGTAGTCAGTGGAGATCACCCTCCTCAGCCACTTTCAAGCCACTGACAGCATCATACATCTCATCCACTTTTTTTTTTTTTTCCCCTATTGCACCCCCTCTGAGCTTTTGTGCTTTCCCCCTGATTCAAGGATCTCCATTTACTGATGTGAAACAGGTGTAGGAGATGCTCATCACCAAAGCAGACTCCAGCTGAAGGGGCCATATGCTGGTTTATTAGCAGTGACCCACATGAACTGGGAAAGTGGATACCTAGCTACTGCGCAAAGGCAATGACATACATATGGAGATCAGCATGGTTTTGTACCCAAAATGGTAGTGAAACTTTCAGCCTTCAAGCAGAGACTCCAGGCTGCTTCTCATTTTGCTTCTTTCTTTCCTAATTTGTAACCAGCACTTGATATAGTAAATGCCAGAATTCAACTTTGAGGATGAAGGAAAAAGCCTCAGGAAAATAATGAACTCCTTAATAAAAGAATACAATAACTTCACGAGATTTAATATTTCAGGTTTCTGTAAGGATTGAATTGAAAAGGTGGTTGGGTTTTTTTTCCTTTCTACAGGGGGAAAATGAAAGCACCTGGACTTCACAGCTGGTTACTAGATATTACATGCATTGGTAAAACCAGAAAGTATTGACTTTCATTACAAGTCAGAAATAGGCAGGTTAAACAAAGATGACTTTTGAAATATCTACCACAGAAGGCCAAAAGGAATATTTGCCTTTCCACAGATCGTTCTTACTTAAATGGAGCTCAGAATTTAATAGGAAATACAAAATCCATCCCAGATGTGTTTATGCTCACTTTCTGCTACCTTGTACAGGAAGTTTTAGAGCATTACTGGGGTCAGCCATCTTCTCAAACTGGTTTTTTTGAAGCTGACATTTATCCCTTCCAAACAATGAGGCTGACTCTTCAGGCACAAATCCTCATCTGTCGAAGCCATTGGGAACTCAGAGGCTAAAAGCTGCTACAAGATCAAAACTTGTCACTATCTCATGAGGAGTGTTTTGCAAAGTTTCATATCTACTGGATCATTCAGCTGGCTAAATTATCCATGTTCAGTCCTCAGACAGAACATAAAAAGAGATAATGTCAAAGCAAATCCAAGGAATCTCTCAAATTCTTCAGTAAAAGTGTTGTCCAGACCTGGCACAGACTGCCCAGGACAGTGGTGGAGCCCTCACCTTGGAGGAATTTAAAAACTCTCAAGATGTGGCACTTGGTTCATGGTTTAGCAGTGGGCTTGGTATGTTGTGCAAATGGTTGTATTCAATGATCTTAGAGGTCTTTTATAACCTAAATGATTCTGTAAGTGAAAACAGCTTTTGTCACATTTTCACCTCACTCACTGCACTACACCTGGGGTAGGTCTCAAGTTGACCACACAGCAGTGCAGCATCTTACTTAGGCAGCCACTCTGGTGTCCCCTGATTAATCACAACAGAAAGAGAGAAAAATAACTGTGGATAATTAATTCTGTCCTAAAGTAGTTCTGAATAGGTGTAAATAGTTCCACTCCAGAGGCAGCTGTCTCTATGTACTGTCAAAGAATGGAATATTCAAAGAATGGAATATACTTTAACTATTTGCTGTAACTTTTTAACGAGGTTGTTAAGTGAAGCAGTTGTTTCCTTTTAAGGTTTTACTTAAAATACATTTTAAATGCAGGATAAGTGAAAATGTTTTCTGAGAAACTTACTGGAACCACATGGGAAGAATTCTGACTTAGATTTTTCACTGTGATTTTCTACCCTGTGTCACAAAGGGAAAGTAAAGAAACTTAAAACGATGGACTGACTTTGCTCAACTTAATTTGAACTATCTGAAGAGACATTTTCCCTTTTTTCTTCAGACTTTTAGAAGGTTTATTTTTCTTTGATTTTATAATGTAAACACAGAACAACAAAAGCTAAAATTTATGTATTTTATTCCTTTAATTCTGCCAGAAATATGGTATTTCAATAATTAAAAAAATACAAACAATAACATCAGTCAGATTAGAGAAATGTTATCAATTTAAATTTCCTAGAATTCTCTGGTGATAATGCTTTACTACAAAACTCCCAAATAGACCTACTCAATGTAGAAATATAAGAAATATTACAGAGCATATGTAAGGAGTGTGAAAGAAAAGATCTCATCCACCTATTAAAGCTGACTGCTATTTTTAAGATTGTTTTAAAAATTGATGATGATAAGTTTTTGTTTATCAAAAGACAGCCAGAGGGGTCTGTTGATGATTAGTCCTGACTTTAAACAGCCCATTATCCTTGATCCAAAATGCAGACCTCATTGCACAATGCAGGCAATGTCAGGCAGATCTCCACAAGAAATGCCATGAACACTTCCAGGTATTTTCTTCACTGAATGCTTGTAAGACCCAGGGACTAATGAAAGTACTTTTGAAAAAGTATTATGTAAAATTATAGTACAAAAACCAAGTTCTCATCAGCAAAATTAGGAGTGGCTGATACCTCAGAGGGCTGTGCAGCCCTTCAGAGGGGCCTCGACAGGCTGGAAAGACAGTCAGAGAGGAACCTGCTGAAATTCAACAGAGCAAAGGCAGGTCCTGCGCCTGCGGAGGAACAAGCCCAGGCTCCAGCAGAGGCTGGGGGTGACCTGCTGGAGCATCTCTGAGGAGAAGGACCTGGGGGTCCTGGTGGGCAACAGGCTGTCCATGAGCCAGCAGTGCCATGGGGGCCAAGAAGGTCAGTGGAATCCTGGGCGCCAGCAGGTCAGGGAGGGGATCCTGCCCCTCTGCCCAGCCCTGTGAGGCACATCTGGAGAGCTGTGTACAGGTGTGGGTTCCTCAGGACAAGAGAGGCAGGGAGATCCTGGAATGGGCACAGAGGGCTACAGAGATAATGAAGAAGGGCCTGGAGCATCACCTTTTACAAGGAAGGGCTGAGGGATCTAGGTCTGCTCAGCCTCCAGAGGAGCCCCAGCTGAGAGGGGACCCCATCCCTGTCTGTCCCTGTCTGCAGAGAGGGTCAGAGCAGAGCCCAGGCCCAGCTCCAGAGGCCCAGCAATGGCACCAGAGGGATGGGCAGGAACTCATCCCAGAAAGTTCCACCTGGACATGATGAAGAACTTCTGTCCTGGGCAGTGACTGAGCCCTGAACAGTGTGTCCAGAGGGGGTGTGGAGTGTCCGTCACTGGAGATATTCCAGACCCCTCTGGACACAGTCCTGTGCCCTGTGCTCTGGGATGACTCTGCTTGAGAAGGGAGGCGAAATCAGATGACCCCACTGGGGTCCCTTCCAGTCTTAACCTACTCTGGAATTTTGTGAAATGCCTCTTATACAGGACTCATTCCGACTAACGACAATGGAAAAGGAGATGGAGAAACACCAATTCAGGCGCTAATCAAGGCTTTTTTTCAGTACAGCTACACAAGCGAAATTAGATGCAATAAGGATCTGCAAGATTGGCTCTTTTATACAATTATCATTTAATATTCAAAGAAAAGAGAATTTCTCTGGGGTAAAAAAAATCATAAAACAGCTAAGTAGAGAGAAGAGGGAAAAAACACCCCCCACAAATATATCAAAGAAAAGACTTGAGGGAGAGCAAGAATTCACACTGGCATGAGAAAAAGATGGAATAAAGCCAGCCAGGCTGCAAAATTTGGTACCCCAAAGTGATTTGGAAAGAAATTACATAAAGTGCAATTCATGTTAATACTACACAAAAAATATGTTAAAACCCAGTGTTCACAGTTTTAATAGGACCTTGCACTGCAGTTTTAATAGTGCCCGGCCTATGTGTATGAGGGGAATTAACAACAGATAAATAACCTGAAGTTAACTAAAAGGCAAAGCTTTAAATTCTCTTGGGATTGTTACAACCCATCCTTGAAGTCAAGGGTAACTCAGGTTCTTCTTAATATGCCTCTTAGAGTGGATGAGGGTGAAAAGGCTCTGAATGAACACTGTTTGTAAATATATACATGTAGGGTGTATTTTAGAACAGCTTGGTTGCCATGGAAAGCAGGTATGTAGCCATTTTGGTTATTACTATCTACAGAGATGGAACAATATAAAAGCATAAAAACAACACATAAGAAAATGCATTAGGAAAAAGAGAAAGAAAGGATAAGAGTAAGAAGATCTTCCCACCTGTGGATGCAGCTACAAGACTTGATTGCTGCAATCAGAGCTCCCCTTGGTCACACCGATGGTCACTGCCTTGGTGGGTCAGGGATGGGGGGAAGCCTGTGGAGCACAAAGTTCAAAGGGTTGATATAAGCTCAGATTTATGTGGGAATGCACAGGTACATCCCCCTGCAGAAGCAGTTTTGCACTGATTGTTGCATCATGCACGGTTCTGTGGTGGAAGACCCCAGAGATGAGAATGGGAGTGCTTCGGGGTTCTTTGATGGTTTGTGAGTCCTTCAGAGACATGACCACTCTTTCTCATACCAACAAAATTGAGCCACTTATGCCCCACCAGAAGTCATGAAAACCTTCAAGCTTACATGGGAATGTCCTGATTTCTCACCTGGGTGGGAATTCTACATCTGAGCCAGCTGTGTAAGGGAGGACATTGCCAGGATAAAAATCTCTATCCCACCTCTCAGGATCTATTTCTTCTTGACCTCCTCCCTTATCTAGCTTTAAACTCAGCTCCCTCCTAAGCAAAGGTTGGGTTTTGCAGTTGTTCTCTGTTGTTCACACACTCAGCCCTGAGCTGTTAGTTTGACTTAGTCAGCAAAGCCCATGCTGCTTTTGCAAATCACCGATTACTCCAGCCATTAACCATCAACATTTCAGTCTCTCACAGGAATCTTGGGAGCTGCTTGGACAAAAGATTTTCTGCTAGGGACAGAAAGCAAAAGCTGTGTCTCTCAGGTTCACCTGAGACTGTGAAACTGTTTTGCTGCTTTGTCCAAGGCAGAGCCTGAAGTTCATGACTCCAAAGTCCAGCCTTACAAGTCTTTTGAGTCAATGAAATGTTCCTTTCCCAAACCAGAAAACCAACTGAATTTGTTCAAGGAAGGCCAAACCATATTTTCCCAAACATATATCCATACCCATTACAAGGAAATGACATCTAGTACTATCTTCAAAGCAAAACACTTGGCAGAAGAGGTCAGTGTCACTATTTGCACTTTACCAACAGGAAGAACAGGCACAGGCAAGTTCAGATTGCATACCTGTGTGATGATTCTTAAATGATACAGTGCTTGCTCCTCAGCCTTTCTCTCTCTCTGCCTCCCAAAATCACTTTTCCATACGTGCAATCACCATTAAGTCTACCATGTCTGTACTTCATATGCATATCCACTCTGATTCCTGTCCTTCTTTTTACTTGAAGTTTGACCAAAGCATTTGTAAATGCAGTGAAAACACATTGAGACTGAGGTTGTTCTTCTGTGTTGTGTATTTACTGTGCACAGACACTGCATCCTGGCCCAGAGCTGCAGTTAGTGCTATACAATTCATTGTTCTGCACTCATTCTGTCTGATTTTACATAACTGGGTAATTCACTGCCTCAGTTTTAATAAGGCATAAAATTTGCCTTTCACTGATGTTGCATTAGTATGGCTCTACTGTGCATTTTCATTACAGTTGTTCCCCAGATCTGAATGTCCTTTGGACCAGTAACTCATCTTACAACAAGCAACTGCTGAATTTATAGCACAAATTTGCTATGAAAAAAGAATAAAAAAAAAAGAAAAAAAAAAGAAAAAAAAGAAAAAAGGAGAAAATTTAGATATATGAATGAACTGAAACACCTACTTCTGATGCTGTGAGAATGGGGTTTTTTGGACATTCAACTGAGAGAAGATTTTGCAATTTCTAAATTAAATAAACTTCTCCCTCTATATTCTTCAAGCAATGTGTCGCCTGTCTCCACACCCTATAGAGGCTGGCATCCTCACCACCTCTCTGCTTACAAACACCTTTCTCTACTGTAAGTTGACCACTTCCCTGTTTCCCAGACTGCCTGATTTCCCTAGATGATTAAACTCAAGGCAATCACTTTTAATTCATGTGAACCTTTCAAATCAGCTGCTATTTGAGGCTGGATGAAAGGCTCGTTGGCCTGTTTTGCTGGGACTTGCTTTTTGTTTTGCCTGTCTCCAACACAGTTTTTTGCTCTAAATAAGTCTTTCTCAGTGCTACCAACTCAGACTAGCACACTCAGGCTTGGAGAACCCCTTTGCTCGGGGTGCTCAAGGGGGCAGGTTTTGGCGCATATACCAATGCACAGAAAGACTGACATCATTCTGGTGCAGCAGAGAAGAAATTATATACTCTCACAGCCTCTGTAAAATGTGGGTTTCCAGTTCCTACTCCACCATGAAACTGCTGAGAGGAGACAAGTGAGCCTCACACACTCAGCCTTCCTCGCTGTTGCTGGTGGTGGTGGAAGGGGTGTGTGGAACCTCTCTAGCCAGAGGCAGAAACTTTGGGAAAGCAGCATGTTTTGTCCAGGATACCACTATTTACTGTGCTTGCCAATTTAACAATATATCATTGGGTGGATTCCCAACTTCTTAAGATACAACTCTTCAGCAAAGCCCTGATACTGCTGCTTGAACTATACAAAACCCTGATACAGCAGAGCCTCCATTGTGAGATTTTGGAAACAGAGCATCCTTCCATCAAGAAACTAATACAGCAATTGATAGTTATAAACATAGAAAGGGAGTAGTTACTACAGACAGTGAATGTTTGACAACCCCCCAGATAACATATGGAACTTGATTTGTCAAAATACAGATTGATTTTCATCCAGCTGAGAATATTTAAAACTTTTTTTTTTTTTTTTGTACACAAAATACCTTTTAAATTAAAGCAATTTAGTTGTGGGATTTTGGGATTTTTTTGTTTTTGTTTTTTGGGTTTTTTTAACTGGCCAACATTCCGGTTATAATAGTCTGGTTGATTCAATATTTCATCTATAAATACTGCCCCTAAAGAGAGTTGGTTTATTACTTTTTAATAGATTTTGTCATTATAAATCATCCATAGTACCATAGTACCTAAAGCAGCAAATGAAAATGACAATTGCATTGACTGATACAATTTTTAATGGGCTTTACCCCAACCTGAAGGGGTTTCCAAAGGGAGACATTTAATTCTTTACATTCATTTATTGTTTTGTCTCTTTAACTTTTATCCTAAGTTTGTGAGAATGGTCCTGAGACTTTCCAGCTAGGTACAGATGTGAGAATGAATATCTTTGCTACAGGAGCAGGCTGGGACAGTTCAGCCTCGAGTGTAGAAGGCTTCAGGAGGACCTCAGAACACTTTCCACTATGGAAAGGGACTACAAGAGCTGGAGAGGAACTTTTGACAAGGTCCTGCAGCGAGAGAACAAGGGGGAATGTCCTCACAAAGAAAAAGGGTGGATTTAAATTAAATATTAAGAAGAAATTCTTTACTGTGAAGCCATGGCACATGTTGGATCTCATTAACACTCAGGTGATGCTTTCTGTTGCCTGAATCACATTGCTCAGCAAGTGTTGTCACAGAAAATGAGAGGTGGTTTCAGTTGCACCCACTCCAAAATCCATCCAAAGGCAAGGTGATTATGGAAAAGGAACCATGCACCACAAAATCTCTAGCTGCCACTGATTTCACTGCAGGATAATGTCTGTGCTACTAAAGACCCGCGACTCTGCTTTCCCATGTATCAAACTGGACTACATCTTTTGAGAAGACTGATTTCAGCTTCTAACTGATCATTTAGAGTTGAGATTGCTTTGTGGGCTCTGCCACCAACTCTTTGTGTGCTCCAACAAATTATTTAGACTGCCTGCAACAGGGAGCTCTGCAGCAGTGCTTCATAGGAAGAAATGCCAGTCTCTGCTGGCCTTTCTAAACCCTTATCTGCTAGACGAACCAGCTCTGTGTCCTGCAGCTCCTCTCCTGGGCCACAATGCCATTGAAGTAATGAGATAATGGAGCAAGAAGGCGGCCAAGATGGCCACTTCCACGTAAAGTAGAAATGTTTTTCATGTAGTACACAGGGAAATTAAATCCATTCCCAATTCCCAATTGCTCTGCCAGCTGTGTTGAGCATCCCTCCACATATTTGCAGACCAGGGCAGGGAGAGAGGTAGCAGAGCAGCCCAGGAATTCTAACCAAACTTCTTCTCCAGCTAATGGCAGACCAGCTAGAAACAAGTCACAGACAGCTGTAACAAAGACAGCCTAATCTCCTTCTAACCATGACATATTCAAGGTGTGGTATCATGGAGCTGTGTGTTAATGGCATGAAGTTTTGTCAGGGGAAGCTTAGGCTGAATGTCAGTAAAAGATGCTTCACCCAGAGGGTGGCTGGGTATGGGAACAGGCTTCCCAAGGAAGCAGAGACAGCACCAAGCTCAAAAAGTGTTTGAACCACAGTGTCAGCCACATGGTGTGATTCTTAGGACTGTTGTGTGTAGGGCCAGAGGCTGGACAGATTATCCTTGTTGGTCCTTTCCAACACAGGATATTCTGTAATTCTAATGTATTTTTTACATTCTCTGTCCTTTGCAGGAAGATGTTCTCTCTGACAGCATTAGCAGGAAAATCTCTTTGTTTCACAGCATCAGCAGAGAAATGACACCTGTGTTTTCAGACTTACAGGAATGTTGTGCATTCAATTCCAGCTCTTGCCTTCAGGATTTACAGTCATCTTCCCAGAAAAGTCAAACAGGGAATATCCACAGTTGAAAGAAGCTCAGAGTATTAAAATTCTACCCTCAGAGCACAGACATAGGCAAGCTTAGTCAGAGGACAAGATAAATTTTAGGTATCCATTTTATGAAGGAAATTCATCTCATCACAGGATATGGAACACTAATTGGGCTAAGTCATTCCAAACTAATAGCTGCCTACCACATTCCTCAGAGTAATTTTCAATAGTGTATCCTCAGCATCAGATATTTCAACAAATAAAAATAAAGAACTTATAATAATCAAATTATGAAAATTGTTTTCTGAATAAGTCGGGTGACTAAGGCAGTGTCTTTATTTCCCCTGACTGGTGGGAAACTGAGGAATGGATGCTGAAGGCTGTATGCATCCAGGATTGTGTGTGGGACTGGGTTTCCCATTGAGGTCAGTGCAAGGATCCAAATGTAGCCAAGGGAGAGCTGGGCAGTGCATTCAGGACTCTTCTGCTTGATTTTTAAGATGGAGACAGGGTTACACAGACTGTTTGAGATTTGCAGATGGTGGATAATACTCTCAGATAAATCAAGATTTCTAACCCTCCAGCTAGGAAAAAGAAATTGAGAAAAATCTGCTTTATTTTGCGGCATTTTGCAGATACAAATATCACCTCCTAGTCCAGAAAAAGGAGTAGTAGAACATCCTTCAGGAAAACTGGCATTTAAGACTCCTGCCAACAGTGAGCCCTTGCATTTGATTCTGACAGAACAGTGATTGCTCCACTCTCCTAACTCTCAAACCCTTCCTCTTGTAATATTTGTTCTTACACATCAACACCTCTGGGCCACATAGATGTGACATACAGATGCACAGACATGGCACAGACAAACTGCTATACTTGGATCCTCTTCCTGTTTCCACAGTAACCTTACAGAAACAGCCAGCAGTCAATAGAGAAAATCAAAGGCAGGGATAAGTCATAATTTTAGGTTAGCAGGGAACATATCTTGAATGCTGAGCCACTGATACAAAGCATAATGCGATTTAGGGTGTTTATTATGCTAACCTAGGGCAGGAGCATGTAGGCATACGATGTGGCAATTACAACACACATTTGCTGCTGGTTAAGCAGGAATGCAGAGGAGAGAGCAGGTACAGAGAACTTTATGCTCACAAACAGTTTAATGGCTTAATCCTGCTGCCAAGCTCAGCTTCACTTTGCTTTGTACCTGACGCTTCCGTGAGCTCATCCAAGAGGCAACACTGGGACATTTACAAACAGATGCTGCATCATTTACAGGCACACTTGGTATGCTAAGCTTTGTTTGGGGAAAATAACAAGAAAAGACCAATCAAATACTTCAGCTAGGAAGTGTCAAACTCTTAATATGAATTGTGCTCATTAATGTGACAAGTGTCACATGCATTGAGTCCTTTTTTTTTTTTTTTTTTTTGTGGCTGTCAGTGATGTGTATTTTGCAAACAGTTTTTCTACCCAAACTGTTTCTCTCTAGGGAGCTGTTTAGGCAACAGTCAGATGAACTACCTAGCGAAAACTGAAAACTATTTTTTCTACTAGTCACTCAAGGGGTAGTACTCCAAGCAAGGAGCCTCGGCAGCTTTATTCCATTCTTCTCCAGGCCATCAAATCCCTTCAGATTCCCATGGTACTGTGTACAGGGTGTGTGGGTGTCCCAGCTTGATTTAAAGCATAAAATTCTGAAATTAGGCACTAAAATTGTATCTATAGTAGCATAGTGAATCAACTCTGAATATTTATTTAGTATTGCTGAGTCTGGTTTTGAAACAAGATCAGGTTTTATGCTGTTGGTGTTTACCCAATGTTGGCTTGTACACATCAGCAAAATATAAACCATAACACTAACATAAGCTCCACTCTGTAAGAATACTGGTGCATTGTTGGAACATTAGAAAGTCCCTTTTGGGGGAACAAAGCATATCTAACTTGACTCAGAATGACATGTTAAATTGGAAAAACATAAGACTACATATATATTCCCGCTTTTGTTTGTTATTTTAAAATCTTGTTTGTCTCTCTAATACTTTTTCTCCCTGACACCAAACAAAATAATTTTAAGATGGATGTTGATCACTACATCACTGCTCTCCCTGGAAGGAATGCATGTGCCTAAAACTCAGCAGGACACAATGTCACTCAGCTGGACTCATTAGCGTGGCAAGCAGTTTGGCATTTACATCTCTGGACCGCTCCCAGGGAAGGCAGCTCCAGTTCAGAGCACAGCACCGTCTGCAGCTGACAATGTAGACATGCTCTTAAAAGCCAGGCCATCCTTCAAGGAGCAAGTGGAACTGGCAGCTGTGGAGAGGCAGTGGCAGCTTTTGCCAGGCAAAGGACAAGGGCTGAGTGAGTAATTCTGGATGAAATCTCTTGATCCGTTGCAGATACTGCTTACGGCCATGAAAAAGGTATGTATCAATGCCTGATGTACAGAAGCACAGAGGTGTCTGGGGTTCAGCTTTGCAAAGAATTTAATTGCCTGAGTCTGAGGTCATTTAATTTTTCCATGTTGTGACAAACTAAAGTAGGAAAAATGTCAGCAGGAGACTCAAAATAGAATTTCTTTATCTTTTCATGCTTAAATCTTCTGAGAAACCTTGCTCTGCAGATATACTCAGAACACACCTCCCAGTACAACAGGAACTGAGCTGAGCAACCACAGCAATTTTCATCAGTAATGAGACCGATGGGAGCACCACATCATGCTTCAAGCCAGCTCTGTGCTCTGCAGCTAAGACACAGAAGAAATGATCTTCCACACCTCTCTGTGTGAAAGGGCTTCAAGCCCCAAACTCCTCTTTCCTAGGGAATTCCTGGCTTTTGGCAAGCTGAAAAAAAATGGATGCCCCATCCCTGGGAGTGTTCAGAGCACGTTAGACAGGGCTTAGAGCAACCTAGCATAGTAGAATGTATCCCTGTCCATGCTAAGGAGATGGAACAAGATGATCCTTAAGGTCCCTTACAAACAAAGCCATTCTTCCACTTTATGGTTCTAAGAAAAAAAGTGATGTGTTCAGTTCTAAGAAAAAAACTGATGTCTCTGCTCTTCCTGCACAAGTATGTAACAAAGGAGCCAAGATTTCATGTGTCAGTGAGCAAAGGAATAAAAATATGTAGGGATGCATTGTTAAAAAAAGACCAAAACCCAAGAAATATGACCTCCCAATTACCGACGGAATTGGAGTTGCGATGTTTCAGGGAAGCCTCTCTTGACCTTATTCAGGTCTCCAGGTTTTGTCACCCAAACCCAGCAGTGGGAGGAGATCACAAATATATTTTTGTGATGGTTGAGGTGTCATTTGGTCTTCAGCATCTGCTCTGACTGCCTGGAGACTCAGTTGTAGGTGCCTAACCCTTCCCACCACCTCCACAGAACACAGAACTCTGATAGGAACTCTGCTATGGAGCTGGGCACACAATGCCTAGGTGTCCTTGTGAGCTTTGCCCAATGTCTTCTCTTGGTTCCCACATGGGACTTGGGAATTTTTTTTTGTTTTTCTTAACCTCCAGGGTCTGTAGTAATAGCATGTTAACAATGACAAGTTCTTTGCAGCGGCAGCAAGGCAGACAGGGAAATGTGAAAATTGAGGAGTCCTTCAGCTTAGGCCAAAAGGCTTTTGCGTGCATCAATGCCAAATTCCTTAGAAAAAGAAGTTTCAGGTGAATTTTGTCAACATAGGAAAAGTAAGAACTTTTGGCAGCATTTCTCAGGTTTTCCCTTTCTTGGCAATCTTTCTAGGAAATCATGTGAAGGGACAACTTCACAACTAATGGGCGCTCTCCAACAGAATATATAGTGGTGGGTGACGTTGCAAAATGAACAATCGTGCTTCTGCTTTTTCCATCAAGGCTTAGTAAAGATGCAATTAAAGCACTGGCCACTTTGCAATAAAAGGGTTGAATGGGCTAATATTTGTTTCAATCAATCCAAGGTTGCTCTTTATGAAGGAAGAAACATTCCCTCTTTGACCTTAATAAAAGAAAGGAGGTCATTGGGAGGGGGAAAAAAATTCAGGGTTTTTATCAGAAAAAAAATGTTAGAGGGAGCACCCAAAGTGTGCAATTAATAAACATTAAAGAAATAAAATACTGACCCTCTTTTTTCCTGTCTTTTCCCTCCCATTCCCAAGATTTAATGAAATAATAGTGGTTAACCATCAATGGGTTCCTAATGAGAGCAGCTCACACTACACCCACAAAAATTATCTTTTGAAAAATCAATAGGGAAAGAAATGTGAATATATATATACATATATACACACACACATATATATATATACACACATAAGGTGTGAATTCCTCTATTTCTGTTTATATTCCCACTCCTCACAACTTCCCCCACCTTAGAGGCAGGGAAGATATCTCCATCTTGGATGATAATCAAATAATTAAGATGTATGAGGTGTGCATGCCTATGGCATGTGAAATAAAGCATAATGAAGGAAACAATAGAAGCATGTAAAAAGGGCTTTCTCACCCTTAGCAATAGCATTTGCTGCCATGAACAATATTCTTAATCGGAAAAAAATACCCCTTCATAACAATCATGCTGCATACAGTGATATTCACAACAGACCCAGGATTGCATGACTGAGGGGGTATAAAAATACAGAAATAATTCTGCTATGAAATACCTAGGAAATTACATCCTGCTGGATGTTTCTGTTGGGGCTGGGTCATCACTGTTGATCCAGTTCTCACTGGAAAATAACATAATAAAAGTGGAATGAATACAGAATTTTCAGCCTGGTTCCATAGATATAAATTCAATCCTAGGACTCCTGGGTGATACTGTGTAAATTTGGAGAATTTATGAGTCTATTTCAATAAATATCAATACCAGTCTAGAAACTGAATATTTCCATGGCTGTAATGAAGGATATAAGCTTTTAATACTACCTTTGCCTTACCTATCCTGGTGACCTTTACCCATCCACCACCTCAGCAAGAGAGTCTGTTTTTTAATTTGAAGTAGAGAGCATGAAAAGATTGTCTGCAATGAACACCTAGAATGAGATATAAAGATTTTGAACATGAGATTGGGAAATTCAGGGACTGCATTTTCATCTGCAGGCTACCAGACTTGATGTGAGGGCTGTGGGGACAACTAAAGAAATCTTCACAAAATGCAACATAAATAATGATGGTTACAATGCCATCTGAAGCTAGCTCAGATTAGTCCTCTTTAACATTGCCAGGCAACAACTACCACAGGCAGGAGTGTCATTGGAAAAGAATTAAATTTGAGATTTCCATCTGGCTAAAATATAGAATGATAGTGGGCAATTAGACCCTATCTACAACCCAGACAAGCAGGGAAGAAACAGAAACATCCATCCAGAAAAACTGAACGCCCTCCTACTCTTACCATTCATGCTCTGCTTTTGCATCAGGATGTCTCAGGCTTTAAATGAAATGTCAGATTTAATTTGGCTCTGGATGCACAAGATATATGATTGCCCTTGGAGAAAGTTGATAACTCAGCCCACTCTGTGTCAAATGTGAAGCTACCCGATAGCTCACTCCATAAAAAGCACAACCCTGCCTTCCCTCAATGGTGCAAAATAGCCAGGTCTGCCTGCAATTTGCACAAATAGGTCCATTCTGAAAGAAAACCTTCCCATCAGAAAGGAGAAATTACTTATTGAAAGTTGACTCCCAGTTAAATTTCCAAATGGCAGCACTGCACATTACATTAGCATTCTGTGGCAGGGAGGCCATTACCGTGGCCGCTGTGGATGGTTCGGCAGCGGGTGAGGAATTATGTTAAATGGCACATTTGGATTTCTGTGAAGCTCACTCTGGAAGCTTTCATTTGGAAGCATGGTACACTTTCAGAGAGTTTTTAACTGCTTGGAATCCAAGCAGGGCAGAAAATACGGGAGGGGTTATCTGTGACTATCGATGGCTTCATCATTCTTTACAACATCTACTGCATCTAAATCTGTGCTGAGAGAATGGAAAGAATACCTGAAACCATTTGCAAACATTCTGGTTTAGATTATTGTTTAAAATCAGTTATTTTCCATGTACACAAGTAAACTAATGGACCTGGTTTAAAAAAAAATACTGTTTACAAAAAAAAAAATCAGAATATAACTTTGTTATGCATCTGCACTTGCTGTGTTCACATGGCACTGGAAAGATTTTTTGCGAGTGAATCTTTTCTGCACTTATGCCTGTTCTTTTGCAGTCGTCACTCAGAAAACGTTACTTTAGTGTGACTATTTTTCATTTTTTGGTGCTTTTGACCACTTATGCAACCTTTATTCAGAACTGGAATGCATTAAGCCTGTTCCACTAGCACACAAAATTCACTAGGAAAAAAACTCAAAACTTTGTACCTTGCCATTTAGACATTACCATTTTTGAAAGCCATGGTAGTTAAATGTAGAGTCAGTGACAGATACTGTGCAGAAAGACATAAATAGATAGGCAATATCCTTGTCACTCACAGAACATGAGAAATACCTCATATGCCCAAATAAAAGCTTGCAATCTAGGCTCTGCAGAGATAAGGTTACATATGTGACTTTTTGTCATTTTGTTCCAAGAGCAGTGGATATCAAGTTTTGCTCCTAGATCTAAAAAAATCTCTACTTTCTTAGTTTAGCGAAACTCGTGCTTGAGACTGAGAAGATATTCAATTAAAACCTCAATCTATACTGATCTTATTCTCCTTCTTGAACAGAATAAGTGTTAGGCCTCCCTCTGGCATTCCTCCTTTGCTTCATTCTCTTTACTCCAGACTGATATTTTTTTCTTTTATTTCCCACATCCGCTCAGTGGTCGTTTGTGTAATGAGCTCTCCATTTCCTCATTCTTTCTGTCCCTCCTTTTCAATCAAGCCACCCATGAGCAGCTTTACTTTTCATTCTTGAAGAAAACAACAGTGTTCTTCTCAAATTTCCATTTTCTGGTCTACTTGTGTTGTGTAATTCATGCCCTTCTAGAGCCCTTATATTCTCCAAAGTAAGAGCTCCCCGTGGTTGAAAAACTTCCCACAATAGCTTTTAATCCCCATTTGAATCAGAAGTTAAGAAGAAAATGTACTTTTAAACTAGGTTGTTAGGTCTTAAAATATCTCAGCATGTTGGGGAAGATGAGACAGGAAAGCCTTATAAATATGATTGCTTGGCAAAAGATTTTTAGAATATGAAACCTATAAATGAGGTAGAAATGAAAGCCAGTTTCGATATTTAAGATGCCAAGCCAGTTAGTTAGTGAACAACTGGAGAAGGAAATGGTTTAGCCAGATGAAGGAGAATCTCTTCTGACTGAACAATACCCTTAGCAAATAAAGAGATGCCAAGGTCCAAAGGTCTGAGGAACCCTGCCAGTGTGGCAGGGAAGAAAAAAGGGTTTAGAAAGTCATTTTTAGGGTTTAAAATATAACACAGTATGGTAATGTAGTAATTCTTATAGGCTGTATGTAAATTCTATAGGATTTGTGTCTTTTACTGGTTGGTTAGTGTAAATTAGAATATTCAGGACAGGATGAGATATAATGTATTGTAACAGGAACTTAGATCTTTCTCTTTGGGCAGGCTTTGAGCTGGGGCTGGCAGCTCAGGCAGAGCGCTTGTTCCCACAACCTATGCAATAAACCGCATGTTTCAAAAGCTGTCCTGGTTTCCAGAGATCCCTCTTTGCAGTCCTCACGATCCTACACAGCAAAATTCAATTAATTTAAGTGTAGAAGGAAGGACTGAAAACAAAAAGGAAAGTTCATAAATACCAATAATTATGTCAGATTTCACAGAAAAATAAGTTAAAATCATACTGAATCTAGGTATCCCTTTTTCTATGAGTGTTGCCATATGGATAAAATCCATGGCAAGTCTGTGGACAGTTCTCAGAACATTTGCTCTTGAAGTTGTCATTTCCATTGGCCTGCATTTTTTATGATATGGTCTTTTTATATCAGCTGATGCGTTTCTGCAGAACCAGTGCTCTGTACTCCTTGTTCCTCTGCAGTCCTTCCTGCATACTTATTCCTATGAAATAATTTCATTACTTTGAAATAATAGCATCAGTGCAGAGACAAACAATAATAGGTCATCACTGCGGCATAGCAAGCTCAATCTATGCCCTCCCCAAAATCTTTAACAAAACATAACAGAAGAAAAACAGATGGCTTTGCAGCATGACCAGATGGTGAACAAAGCCATGCCTTTTCCAAAGAACTGTAAGATTATTGTTTCTTTTCTAGCTAGGTCAATATTGATTACAAGTTCCAATTTCATTCGTATATTGAATTTGTTTTATTGGGCAAACAGCTGCAGCCTCTGCTCCCCATCCCTTAGCAAATATTATTTCAAACTTCCTTTAGACTCTCATTGCACAAGTGTGATTCTGCTGCACTCACAAAAGGTTTTCCATCATGTGACCCTGGTCTGGGATCATGCAGGTGGTCCACACACAAGTCAACACACTGATTTTACTGAAATAAGCCTCTCCTGTGTTTCCCTTGCCATGTTAAAGTCATACGATGGTTCTTCCATCTTCTCCACGGCACTGGAGGCCCATCATGCAAGACAGCTGGATTCCTGTCACTAGATGAAAAAACATGCTGCCTTAATATTTTTGTTGTAACAGAAATGAAAGTTTATGTTGTACCTCAAACTGAAAGACAATAAGCACTAAAATTAGACAGCTAGTAGTTTTCCGTCATCTCACTGGAGAATACTGCAGTTGATCATTCTTCAATAACAGCTTCACTCAACTTTGCTTTTTTTTTTAAATTATAAATGTTTTAGAAATAAATGGTGTATTTATATAAACCATTTGAACACCACTTCACTTGGCCTCCTTAGGTTAATCATCTCTAATCTATTTCGTGATTTTTTTCCTCAATTTTGCTTGATGAAGCAGCAGAAAGCAGATGTGGAACACAATAGGCATTGAGTCAGAAAAGATGCAGTTGTAGGAAAATTAATGTCATGGAACTGAAGAGATATAAATCTGGCCATTTCCACTTCCATAAGAAAAAGGATGGGAAGAAAGATTGCAACCATTTGGGGTGTGGTTATTCAAGCATTTTGGGATTTGGGGATCAATTACAGCCACAAAGCAGCTGGGTAGTGATCTATGGACAAGGAACCTCACACTGCTGTCAGGATTTCAGTTTGTTTTCTTAAAATTATAAAAAGTCTGAAGCATTAGGATAACCTCAAAATCTTATTTTTTAATGTTTTGAAATGATCAGATTTCAGCCTCCACTTAAAAATTATTATATAGGGGGAAGTATGGCACTGAGCACTTTCTTCAAAAACATGTTCAAAACATTTTACTTCTAGGTGTTCAAAGAGGATGCCAAAATATTGTCAGAGGTTCATCCCTTCACCCAACCACTCTGTCCTTCTCTGAAAGAGTGTTCTTCTCTGAAAGAGTGTTGTCATAATGTAAAGATACATTTTGATTACACTGCATTTTTTTTGTTAATGATTTCCAGGCAAAATATTTCAGAAAGTTTCACTATCCCAGACAAATAATCTTTTGAGAATGATTAATAAAAGTTATTCCAGTTCCTGTGCAAAGCTAATTCTGTGAAACACCAAGAGAATATAAAAAACATAGTAAGGTAAAAGAATACATTTCACAACTGATTCCATTTATTTTTATTTTACATGTCTTGTTTTTTTCTCAGGCAGGAACTGATCCTAGGAAGTTCCCCCGTACATGTGGAAGAACTGCCCTGGACAATGACTGAGCCCTGAACAGGTTGTCCAGAGGGGGTGTGGAGTCTCCCTCAATGGGGATATTCCAGACACCCTCTGGACACAATCCTGTGCCCTGGGACAGCCCTGCTTGAGCAGGGAGGTAGAACCCAATGAGACCACTCTGGTCCCTTCTGTGGGGACTCATTCTGTGATTCTGTAAATAATATTTGGGTCCTCATAGCTACATACAGGAACCCTACAAATTCCTCTTTAATCACACTTGCGAGGTTTCTCCAAGCATATCTCAATTTTACCTTTTTCAGTTATTATGTGTGACATTTGATTAAGTAGACTTTGAGTAATGGATATTTTCTAGCAAAACCAACTAACTAACTAACTAACTAACTAACTGCTTTCTAAATAACTAATTTCTGCTGTTAACGTTTTACTGTCTATAAGAAGATCAAACTTTAAGTGACCATCAAAAAAATTCTTAGAATGTCTATAGCAGAAATTGCAAATCTTGTTAGGCTGCCTGGCACAGGCTAAGAAATGTATTTGAAAGGTTTTCAGCCACTAGAATACTGACAGAAAGCTAGCATGGTTGCAAAATGAAACAAATTACTGTGGACTCTCAGTATGAAAGGGGACAGACTTAAAAATGATCTCTGTTTCCCATCATTCCTCCAGAATCTTTGAATCTGTGGAAAAGCACATAGAGGTGAACAAAGCTTGCATATTCAGAGCCACCCACAGAATATGAGACTCATAAAATTTGACAGAGATAAAAATAGAGGAAATAACCATTACATTCTGATACATTACTGAAGACATGCAAACAGGGAAAAGACCAACTAGGTTAAGTATTGGCATAAATTAAACAGAAAGCACATTCGCTCTAGCACTGGCCTTTCAAATTGAGAGTGATGGCATGATTAAATAATTGAACCATCTCACCTTGCACAGTCAGACAGAATTCCAATAAGAACAGTTATTCCAAAATGGATATGAAGGCAAATCAAGCTCTTCTCTAGCTAATACAGCAATCTGCAGCTTGACTTTTTTGCTGCTTTGTGTATATAAGTGGGATGAGGATCAATGGGTTGTTTTTCTTCAATTTTGCAAATGTGTCAATTACTCCATTAGGGCTGACCCCTTCAGCAGTAATTTTCCTTGGGAAGAAAAGGTTTTGTGATTGCTCATGGCACGTAGTGCTGCATTAAGGTGCTCCTAAATATTCCTAAGAATTAATTCCCATGTTCACCCAACACATAATTTAAAACCCAAGCACCACGTCTGTCATCTTGAAGGCTTTTTTTCCTCAAGACTGTCATGAGCTCTAGGCATTGAACATGCTATGTAAGCAGAAGCAGTCATACCAACCAAAGATGTCCTGTCTCTGAGGTGAGTACATTCCCATTGCAACAAGGCTGAGGGTGATCATGTGAGAACTCATACACATTCCTCTGTGGCACAGCACAGGTCCCTTTGAAAGTATGCAACTGAATTCATTGTATTGCCTGTCCTTAAAAACATTCAGTGAAAAAAATTGTTTCAAGAACAGTCTGCCTAAGTTTTTACATCTCTTGAGTTCTGAAAAGTTATTGTTCTGGGAGGTTTTCTGCTAAAATTTAATTTGACACACTCTTCTCCTACAGTATTTTTTTATTAAAATGCTCTTAGGAGGCGTTTTGTCTATGTACCTGTACCTGTGATGGTGAACATAAAAAAGAGTAAAGGAAGGTGCTCTGTACCTGTGATTACAAGCACACAAGTCCTTCCATTCCTATCATCACCACTGCTTCTTGGCTTTCACTGGATTCTCTAAGATCAGTTCCTGCAGTTTTTTGAATATAAGGTGCAACCTTTCTCTGTAGTTTTCTGTTTCACCTGTTGATTCGTGTCAGGCTGGGATGAAGTTAGTTTTCCCCACAGCAGCACTCCCAGTCCTGTGCTGTGAGAGCAGCACTCCCAGTCCTGTGGGAGCCAGAAAGGTGTTGGTTACACACCATTGTTTTGGCTACTCTGAGCAGCGCTGGCACGGCATCAGTGACACCTCTCCAACATCCCCTGAACTACTCTCCTGGAAGTGAGCAAGATATTGGGAGGGGAACACAGCCAGGAATGATGACCCTAACTGTCCCAAAGGATATTCCATACCATATATCATGGAAGAAAAAAACAAGAAGAAAGGAGGATGAGAGAGTCTTTCATTATTAAAGCATTTGTCTTCTGAAAAAAACTTTACCTATACTGAAGCCTGACCTCCCAAGAACGCAGGTTGGACAGGGCTCTGAGCAACCTGATCTGGTTAAAAAGGTACCTGGTCAAAGCAAAGGGTTGGACAAGACCACCTTTAAAAGTCCCTTTCAACCCCAACTTTTCTGGGCCTCTCTGATTCTGCATCTGGGCATCACCTTGCTGATGGGAAGTAAAGGATAAATCTGCTTTCCCATGCCTCTGTGGGATGCTTTTGCTTTATTAAAATACCTTGAGCCATGAACCATTTTTTCATCTTATTTTCTTCCTCTCTGTCTAGATGAGGAGAGGAGTGTTAGAGCAGTTTGATGAGCACCCTGCATCCAGTCAGGGTCAACCCACAATAAATGTTTTTTCACAGTAAATACGGGTATATTTAGTTATTCTTTCCATCCTCGTGGGGAAACTAATGAATCATTATCCTTTTTCTAGCTATCTGCCTGCTTTTATCCCCTTTAAGCTAATGAAAAACACTATGTATGAATACTGAAGTTCTCTGCATCAAGGAGATCTTCTGATCCTATTGCTGCTGCTCTTCCTATGCATTAAATCTTTCCATATTGCTGTTTTAATGACCACTGTATGAAGAAATAGTAGTACCTCTTCTCCGTCTTTGACTTCCTTTTTTCAGTTCTACAGCTTGTTACTCATTCAGGGCTGTTGTTTTATTTTCAGGGGGTTTTTTTCTATTCTTTGGAATTTTATAGTAGCTTTTCTTTTAATCAATCTGTACAAAGCTCTTGCTCAGCCTTTCTCCTGGTGGTCCAACAGAAGTCTGAATTTTATCTTTCCATGTTCCTGTTAACTCAAACTCTTACCATCATCTTAGTATTCTTTGTAATTTCTATATCCATCTGCATCAAGATCAGAATCAGAACTGAAATATTTTTAAGTTAATTGTTGAAGAGAAATGGCCAACTTTACTTGGGGTTTTTTTGGGGTTTTTTTTGTTTTTTTTTTTTATTTATTTCAACAAGTAGAGAGTATGGAAGATGTATTTTAGACCAGAAAAGGAGGCTCAGAAAGGGACCTTATTGGTCTCTACAACTCCCTCAAAGGAGGTTTCAGACAGCTGTGACTATCTCTCCTGGGTAACAAGTAACTCGACAAGAAGAAATGGCCTCAGGTTGTGGCACGGGAGGATTAGGTTGGACATTAGTAAAATTTCTTCACTGAAAGAGTGGTCAGGCACTGGAACAGGCTGTCCAGGTGTTCTGGTTTTGCACTGATTGATATTGGTGAAGAGAAAAGCCACCCACAGAAGTGGTGGAATGTGTGTGTTTGTGTCACTTGGGGACCTGGCTTAGTGGTGAATATGGCAATGCTGGGCTTATAGTTGGACTTGACGATCCTAGAGGACCTTTCTGACCTTGAAGATTCTCTGATTCTTTGAGGACAGCCAAAACTTCTACTTTCTTTAAACCACTTACAAATATTGCCAAGATAATTGAGAAAAAAAGTAAAACAACACGGATTTTTTTTCCTTTCTTCCTCCTTTCCCATTCTTCCAAACTGACATTTTATCTACACTTGGTGTTCTGACAGCTTGGCCTGCGCAACAGTTTACCCCTGAGAAGAGAAGAGAACCTCAGGCCCACACCTTTCCAATTAGATTGGAGACTGTATGACTGGAACTAATCCTGCAACACTATGGGGATGGGATAAGGTAACCTTACTGTTCTCTCTTCTCCCTAAGCATTAAGGAGTTTGGGATGCACTGTGTGTTCCTCCTCTTTTTATGATGTCTGTGACAGCTCCCTGGGGACACAGCTGTCACCGTGCAAGCCCTGCAGCACTGCAAAGCAGGAGTGTCTCCCAATTTGTGCCTTGGCAACAAATCAGCATGAACAAAGATTGAGCTTATTGGAGAAGTGGACTAAAATGGCAAATATTCACCTGACTTTAAAGAAAAGGTGTTTAAACTCCACAAAGATGTTCATACTTGACACTGAAATTGCCCAGGCAACCACCGTTGCATCATGGCCTTCTCTTTATAAAAGCCAATTATTTCCAAGGTTTGACATGAAGCAGTGAATAAGCTTTTGACATTTCAATCAGAATTACTGTTAAACAGTGAATTCTTTACACTTTTGTGTCATCTCCTGTAAGCACAAACCACTCATTTGTGCCGAGCAGTGACGGCGAATAGCCTTACAGAAAGAAAATGTGCATAGTAAGGTCTGCTCTTTATCTTACAGTTCACTTATAGATATGTTCAAGGTTAAGAAGAAAGGAATAAGAAGCAGTCTGAGATCAAGAATTATGTCCTTTCCCTCCATCAACTAGTCAGCCAGTCAGCCGGTGTGGGAATAAATCCTCAACTAGTGGGCATTTAGAGAAATAGCAGGTTTTGACAACCTCTATCTTAGTTTCTGAAACCCATTTATGTTGCACCAGAGAGCAGTTCAACTTAGCTGGCAAATTAAAGGTTTTCCCTGTTCCTGTACCAGGTGGTCATCTGAAACCTAACTGCTAGCCCCATGTGACAGTAGACCTTGAGGACAGCTGGCAAATTAGGCCTTAGGGCTGCTTTTGAAACAGTGTGGGTGTAATTCTTATTCCATTAAATTTTAAGACAACAAAAGCAGTTCCCTATGGAGGATAATTACTGTCAGAATATCTATAGAAATGATTCTTAGAGGCTGAGGTCCAAGTGAGTAATTAAGTACAGCTTGTTTTATGAAACAGTAAAAAGCATGTTTTATTTTTCAAAATCTTTTGGATTTAAGACTCAAAAGATAACGAGTTCACTATCTATTGTTTTTAAAGACTGACTCTAATCTGCTTGAGATTTATTTCAAAACTAGACAGACACCTTTATGAAGATGTTCACAGGTCAGTAGGGATCTGCTTTGTATATTCAGTGGAGATTAAGCCATTCACCATACCAGTGATGGTGTAGGGCTTCAGTTATATCCATGCAGGTCTCTGGGGACAAGAAACCCTTTGTGGAGGGCGGCCTCTGCTATATGGAACCATTTCTGAAAGTCAGACAACACCTGAGGACACCTCAGATAGTTGTGGATATTTGTGTGTGAACAACTGAGCTCTAAACCACCACTGATCATAGCAGGAGGTGCATCTGGAGTACCCCCGTGTACACTGGCTGTTTTAATCTGGAGCTGACTCCATGCCATTTGGCTCAAGCCCATAAAACTGTAAGAGGAATTAGACATCAGGAATAAATAAGAGGGTGGGGATGCACTACAATAGGCTGCCCAGAGAAACTGTGGCTACCCCATCCCTGAAAGTGTTCCAGGCCAAGTTGGATAGAGCTTTGAGCAGCCTGACCTAGTGAAAGTGTCACTTTACCTGGCAGGGAAATTGGAATTCAATGGTCTTTAAAGTTCCTTCCAAACCAAAACATTCTATGATTTTCTGATTCTATGAATTAAGAAAATAGTTGATATCACACTTAAAAGTGTCCTTAGTTTCCAGGTCAAGAGGGTGTCCTCTGAAATATAAAATCCCCAGTGATTTAGGTTTCTATGGCTGTGCTCTTTTAAGAGTGCACAGCACAAGTACAAGGAGATTGAATCAAACACCTCAGAACTGGCTCGCTCAAGCTGATTGCACCTATATTGTGTGCAGAGGCAGAGCAAGAGCAGGAGTTGACTGTCACCTTTTCTTCTTCTTCTGTCTTTCTACTTGCCCTCTATGCAGTGCACAGCATGAATAAAGTTTAGGTAGCTCAGACTATCTGCGCATCCATCAGGACCAAGCTCAACAAAACACAGGTATTTGGTGTCACCTCTGTTTTTCAGTTCCTCATCCACAAAGAAGAGATTTGAGGGTTTTTACTTTCAACAATAATCCTTCTGAGTCTGTGTCAGTTATGCATTATGTTTTTGTGCAACATTAAGTGAGAAGAGCCTCCAAGCACTTTTGTAAACAGTCCTCCCCATTCCACAGATGAATCAAACACATAAATTCTCCTGTCTCCAGAGTGAGCTGTTCTTTGTGCTTTAAGAAGTATCATTAAATCTCCTATTTCCCCCCCAGTTTAGGACTTAGCTGATTCCTCCATGGCAACCACTGCCTCTTGTCAGGCCAAAGGGTAAAGAGCCAGACCCTGCAGATGTGTCCAAATGACTGCAATTCCCTTTTTTCCACAAATTTCCCTTTAAACAGATCTTTTTGCTCACGGTCTCTTCTGATTCACTTTTGCCAGCTAACCACATGGAGCTGAAGGTAACATTTCATTTCAAAGGGCAATATCTTTGTGTGCCCATTCAAACCGGTTTGTATTTTTATGCGTGTCTACAGAAAGAGCACCTGTCCTCTGCATTGCTGTACTGCAACAAATAAATAACAGTGTACAGAGATGGGAAGAGAAGAGAAAAGCTTGCTGAAATCGTGGTCTTGTTATACAAAAAAAAAAGAGTCCTAAATCACATTTTTTAAAATTAGGGAAGTGTAGTATGTATAATAGTAGCATGTAGGCATAGTATTTTCAGACTTATCTGGATCTCAGATAGTTGGAAAGGCCTCAGTTATTGGATTTTATTCAGCACACAATCAGGTCCTAAGCTGTATGTCCAAGTCAGTGCTGGGGCACCAGTCACTTAAACAGGACACAGCTGGTTAATCATGCCTTCCAGCTGTATCTAAAATCATAGAAGGTGTTATCTATTAGCTTGTATTAGCACATCAGCGAACTGGTAGTTGTTCTTTAAACAGCTCTGCAGACATCAGAAAGAGCTCTCAGCACTTTAATAGGCTAATGGAAGCTGACACTCTTTCCTCCCTAAACAAAAACAGCCAGAGTAGCATTTCTGCTCTTAGAAGTTCATGCACACAACAGAAATTAAACAACTCGGCACATCAATTTGCCTGTGCCCTTCTTAATACACAGTAATGATATCCTGTACTGCAAAAACAAACAAACAAACAAACCAAAGCCAGAAAAAAACACCAACAATCACCCCCCTCAAAAAAAAAAAAAAAAAAAAAGACAAAAACACCCACAAACACCTCAAAGCCATGCTCCCATTCTCTTTTTCATCTGGATTAACTTTAAAAGTATTCCAGTGTCACCACAAAATCACAGAATGGTTTGGGTTAGAAGAGACATTAACGCTCTTTGAGCTCCACCTCCTGCTATGGGCAGGGACACCTTCCACTATCCTAGGCTGATCCAAGCCCTGTCCAGCCTGGCCAGGAACACTTCCAAGCGATGGGGCAGCCACGGTTTCTGTGGGCAATCTGTGTCAGGGCCTCATCACCTTCACAGAAAGGATTTCTTCCTTATATCTAACCTAAATTGCCCTCTTTTAGTTTAAACTTACTAGTCCTTGTTCTATTGCTACAGGCCCTGCTAAAAAGTTTGTGCCCACCTTTCTTATTAGTTCCATTTAGGCACTGGAAGGGGCTCTAAGATCTCCCTGGACTCTTCCCCAGGCTGAACACTCCTGGCTTTCTTCATCTGTACCCAGAGGTGCTCCAGCCCTTGGACCATTTTGTGGCCTCCCCTGGAATTGCTGCAAAAGGTCCATGGTGTCCCCTTGGGGTCCACAGAGCAGGATGCACCACTGCAGGTGGGGCCTCGCCAGAGCGGAGCAGAGGGGCAGAATCCCTCCCCACCTCGACCTGCTGGCCACACTTCTGATGCAGGCCAGGACACAGTTGGGGCTTTCTGGGCTGCCAGTGCACATGGCTGGGTCATGTGGAGCTTCTCATCAAACAACACTCTAAGTCCCCCTTCTCAGGTTTGCTCTCAAGCCATTCTCTGCCTAGCCTTTCCTTGTGATTGGGATGGCCCTTACCAAAAGGCATTGGCCAAGACTTCTCAGATATGGTGGGCAGCTTAGCCACTGATTTCACCACTTTTCTCAGGATCCGCAGTTGTGTCTCATCAGACTGTACAGACTTCAGCTGCCCCAGATGGTCTCAAACCTCATCTTTGACAGCGGCCAGTTCTTCATTCTCGCAGTTCCTGCCCTTGACTTCAGCAACTTGGCAGTATGGCTGAGGCACTTCACAAGCAATGAGACCTCCTGCTTCCTTCTGGAGAGGAAGCACATTTTCCCTTATCTGCCTCTACTCACCATCATTCCTATAGAATCTTCTCAAGTTGCCCTTGATACCCCTGGTCAGATTTAATTCTTCCAAGACTTTATCTTTCCTAGCCTGGACCCCATCTGCTCAGACAATCTCTCTGTGTTCCTCCCAGGCTACCTGTCTCTGCTTCCACTCTCTGCAGGCTTCCTCTTTTGTGTCTGAGTTTGCCCATGAGCTCCTAGTTCATCCACACAGGGCTCATAGCATTTTTTGCCTGATATCCTCTTTGATATTCCCAACTAAAACATCAGGGGAATAAAAATCAAAACCCAAGGAACAGAAGAAAGAGTGCAACAAAAAAACTCAACAGGACTGGTTACAGGAGTGGAAAAAGCCTAAGGCACAAAAAACAAGCTTAGTCCTTTGTATTTGTGGTACAATGGGATTTTTTGATGGGTTATCACTATGATACCAAGTATATAGGAAATTGGTTCTATTGTAAAACTCTGAGCCTTCAGAAAACAACCCTTACAGGCACCTTTAATCTACTGAGGAACACAAAGCTTTCTTAGCTCACCCATGTAGTGGTTTGAGTAAAACCTGCAGCTGCAGCTTGTGTCCTTGGAGGTCCCAGGTAAGGGTCAGGTTTTTGCTTTTGCTTTTTGACTCCCTTAATTTTTGCCCTTGATTTTTGAAATAAAATAGAATTTCCAACTCAATTCAATTTCATTATCCACAAACTTGGGGCATTTATAAACAACCAAACACTGATATCCAAGATAAAACTGTGAATGTTCAAAACAAGTCACTTGCCTTTATCACACCTCAGAGCTTCAGTTTGGTATAAACGGGTTTTACTTATACAGGTGTCCTTACAGATGTCAATGTAGTGGATCAATTTGTATAAAGGTTACCAAGCCACCAGTGAAAAGCCATTTTTTGGTGAGTAGGAACAGAAATATTTCTTCTACTTTTGTAATATATATATATATATATATATATATATATATATATATTTAGCTGCAATTTAAATGGTAGAAGTTAATGCAGAAATTCACAGAAGTCCAACAAATTCTTGGGCTTTCTCATAACATTGTCCAATGTTGATGTAAACAGGAATGAACCCCAAGATATTTTAATGCATACGTAGCTCCACTGCGTACAGTGAAAAGTAAGTATGCACCAAATGGGGATGTAAACCATGCCAAGGAATATCCATGTTGCTTCAAGCTAATGCTGTTGCCTTGCAGACACACCTGCAAACAATGAGAGTCCACTTCTGAGTATTCGACCCCCAAACTCATGCTCATCTTTTACCCTTTCCTTTTATACTGCAGTAAGGAGAACAAAAGATTGGGACTTTCTGGCATCAAAACAAAAGTACAAAACTATCCTAAACTATCCCATGTTTTTGTTTTATGTTTTTGGGTTTTGATTGTTTGAGGATTTTTTGCACTTAAAGTAACTAAGTTTAAAGTAGTGGGATTTTTGCCATGATAGGACTAGGGGAAAGGAAACCAACACAACTAAAGGCAATGTTAAAAGGTGGATTCAAAAAGAAACCTACCCTGAGGAAAGGGTAGGACTCCACCCTGGAGCACTGTGAGAGAATGGGAGAAGAGATAGAAAACACATAATGACTCATGAGATAGGAAAGACCCTTAGAGGTAATTTCTCTTCTTCTTGTACTGAAATCTGCCCACTTCGGATCCTTGCTTTATTTGAAAGCTGCATTTAGCTGCAGTTGTAGGCCGAGAATGCTTGAGGTTGTTAAAGCTCAAATCCAGAGTGTAGCATGTGGAAGATGTGACTGAACACATCAAAAGATGCAATGAGGTGTGATAGGTCCAGGTTCCAAGGGACTGAAGAGCCACCAAGCCAAGAATGCCGTCTGTACAAACCTCCTAAAGATCTATTTGCTACTTAATCCGCTGAAAGCCCTCAACATTCTGTCCCTCCCAGAGTTTCTTCTGCATTTGGATGTCTTGAACTCCTGCTCTTATTCCAAGGAACTTTTTCAGTGAAATTCCTTTACTCTTTAGCTTAACTACACCATCCTGTTGTCAAAATTCCTGGTCCTGCTAGGGGTGGTAGAACACCTCCCCCTCTCTTCTGGCAACCACCTGCTTCCCCCTAGTGACTGTAGCCACAAATCTCTGTGAAAAGCCATTTCCCTGAGTTTATGAAAACTGCAAGAAGATCACATAGCCAGCATCCCATTAAACTTGTAAGACTTCTGCCACTGACACTTGAGAAATCGTTAGCTGCTGTTCTACACAGAAAGAGCTGGACAGTTTAGTAGCTCTCTGTTTAAACATGTTGAAGATACTTAAGTGCTAATTTAAGATAGTTAATGGAGAGCCTCATAGTCAGATGGTGAGCTGGTGTGGTTAAATATGACTCTGTTCCCAACAAAATATGTTTTACGTTTTCAGTGAAATAACCATATTATACTGACTTTATGAGTATGGAAAATCATTACTCCCATTACTCCCAGTTTACATACTGACTCTTAACAGCAGAATTTAACCTTAGAAATTGTCCAATCTATTGCAATCTTCTGACACTGCCTGCAGAAAAATAACAGTTATCAAATAAATATTATTTTCTTGAAAAAAATCTGTTTTACTCATGACACTTTCTAAGATCAATCTTTACATTCTTCATGTTAAATTTTTTAATCAGCAGCTGGGGAATCCAATATTTTAATTTCATGAATAAATATTTTTGACTTTTTTTCATTACTCTAAAATAAATACTGTAAAACACACCATGGAAGTGGTAAGGTTGATCATGAAATTTGTGGAAACAAAAGTAGCATTTGAGCTTTGGTAAGGTTCATTTCTTAATCATCATGTCACAGAATGGTTGGGGTTGGAAAGGCCCTTAGAGATCATCTTGTTCCAACCCTTCTGACATGGACATCTTTCACTGCTCAGGGAAGCCTGGCCTTGAACACTTGACAAAGCCTGGCCTTGAGCACTGAACACCAGGAGGTTTTAGGACTTGCCTGCGTTTCTTCCATGTCAGCTGTATCTTAATTCAATCACAGAGTTTCACTATTATCTACTTTCCTCAGACCTTCACAGACATATTCTTACCATGGAGTACTTTAGCTCTTAACTGCTCCAAGTATGAATGACCCTTTGTTCTTATGGGTCATTTCCCTCTTCTTTTTGTCCCTGAAACAGCAGCAAATGTATTCATTTCTCCTCTGCAAACACACACACTCTTGAAAGCACATTATTGAAATCGGCAGCTACAAACTTTTTTTGTATTTACAGCCCTCAGAGCTTCAGCCTGCAAAACAAACGAGATGCACCATGGCAGGCACTTATTTCACTTGTGTCAAAAAATTTGACTGTTGTGAAGATCACATCTGTGAGATCCATCACAGCAAAAATAACTGTTTTTAGTGATTTGCAGATGCACTGAACTTAATGTAAAAGAAATTGATAATCATGAGACAAAGGAAATAACACACAGAATAAAAACGCTCCTAGTGAGCTGAAATTCATACTTATGTCAGCAGAGATGGACATGGATTATTATTGCAATACTTTTGTAAGTAATTACCCTTTCTAGATAATTGAAAAACCCTGCCTAAATGGTTACCAAGTTGCAGTGACAGTCTGCATTTCTCTAGCACATTGCAGCTCAAAAGTGCACAATTAAAGTTCACAATATCTTGAAAAAAAGATGTGTTTGGATTAATGAAAAGATTATAGGCTATTTGAAAGTAAACAACTTTCAGTTGTAATTTTGAAGACTGAAACATAATCCTTCATTTCACAAAGATTCTTTCTTTCCTGCTTGATGTTGTACCAGAATCAAAGGGCTAGCTCTGCCACACCAACACTATGCTGGGGGGATTCCACTCCCAAGCAAGGTGACGGGAGGAGTGGCTTCGAGCTGTCACTCTATGGCACAACGTTGTTAGCAATTGCAGGCAGAAGACAAGAGCGAAGAGGAGGGCCTTCTCCTTTATCCCAAGAGACTTGTTAAATGAACAAAACCCCAAGACCACAAGGCAGTAAGAATCCAGAAGCTAAGGTATGACGACTTACAAATCAGGGAGGTCCAAGGGGTGGGGACCTGATTACAACCAACCAAGGAAGAGAGTGGGAGGATCTCAACATGGGGTGATGCAACCCAGGAGCCAATGAGAAAGACAGGGGGAGGAGAAAGAGCCACATGGTCCAATGAGGCATTCTGCTTTAGGGGGATTCCAAGGAGGGGTTTAGGTAGGGGCTGGCCCATGGGGAAGACTGACAAGGAGCAATCTGGAAAAAGGGGCAGGGTTAGGGTAGATGGACAACTTGGGGTGGGGGAAATAGAAAAGAAATCCCTTTTGGGATTAACTATTAACTTAAAAGGAACAGGGGGTACAGAACTTATGACCATCAGCTATCATAACAAACTGGAACACACGACCACAACTGCTACTTTGAGCTTAGGTGTATTTGAATTCTCTGCTAGAAATCTTATTGAGAGAGAATTTACTTGGGGTTCCTACAGCCTTTTTTTTTTTTTTTTTTTTTTTTTTTTTTTTTTTTTTTTTTTTTTTTTAATGAAAAGCTTGGAATTGAAATTAGAAAATTCTTTAAGGAAAGTATTGGAAACACACAGAGTGTATGCTTAGCAATTCCTCTGAATTAAGGAGGATTTTATTACTGATTGCAATGAAAATAACCTGTCATTAGAGAGGCATTTTGAAGTTATTTAATAACAGAAAAATATTTCACAATTTATTTTATGCAGTAAATCAGAAAAGGTAGACTCCAGAGCTGAGCATCAATAAAAATGTAAGCAATTATCAAAATAAATAGTGTAAATCCTTTCAACTATGAAATTTCTCCTTTTAACAAATGAACCAAGACTGGTTAAGGGCAAATAATATAAGGGGTGCTTATGACAGTCAAAGCATTTTGCATGAAGTTACCTTCCTGTCAAGCTGGCGGCTTGCAATTTCCCAACCTATTGGCACAGTCATTAAGGAGGTTGTTCTGGGGGTTTCCAAAAGAGCTGCCAAATACTCTGGGAGCTTGACATCATGCCCAGAAACTCTGGCCTCACTGGGTCCCTCCTAGAATACCCTGAAGCTCAGCCTCCATCTCATGGCAGTGCTGCTCTCAAATGCCCTAAGAGGTGTGATCTGGTTCACCCAGATTTGAGGATTAATTAGTGCTACTACAGCTTGCTCTTGTAACTCCTAGGGGCTAATTAATTTTTGCAGTTTTTTGTTTTGGAACTGACTGGAGCCATCTGGGTGACTTGTAAGGGGAGGAGAGTGCAACTCCTTCATTTCTTGTAGATTTGTGTCCTGGTTTAAAAGACAGGTATCTGCTAAGGAGGGGCAGGACCTCCTTAGGAAATATGGAATTCAAATCCCCTCCCTCCAAATTATTATAATTTAGGAAATTAAAGGGGCTTTCAGGCAGAGTTAGAGGGATAAGGATAACAGTTCTTTACTAGTATTTAGAACAATGCAAACAAACAAGAACAATTACAGCAATAATACTAAACAGAACCAGGCAAAACCTTTGTTCTCACAAAGCTCGGGGCAGTCTGATCTCACTCGGGAGCACCAGGCTGGAATGGTGGAACAATCCCGGGCCGGTGGGTGAGGGCAGGAAGCTCTGCGGTGGTGGCTGGAGAGGCAGGGATGTCCCAGCAGGGGAGGAGACACAGGGCCACAGAAACCCTCACAGCAGTGCCGAGGGAACGGCAGCGGCAGGACAGGGTCGGCCCAACAGGGCAGGAGAAGATAAACTCAGCTGTTCTGGGGCTCAGGAGCTGATGATGGTAGACCTTCTCAGGACCGGGGCCAGTGGAGACAAAGGAGAATCCTCCCCCAGCAGCAGCCAGATCTGCCCTCTCTGATGCCAGGAGCAAGAGAGAGCCACTGGCCCCCACCCCTTCCTTTCCTGCCTTGGTCCAAGCACCCATAAGCACCCAGCAATTAGCTCCCTAGAAACCCAATGGGAAAAAATTCCACAAGCAAAAGGAGACAAATCCAACCCCCAACAATTTGTCTCTTGGTTTTGGCTCTTATCAGATCTTTTCACCTTTCTGAGCCCCTGAGTTTTGCAGTGGGTAAAAAAAAAAGCAAAAGAGATAAATCAATATGTAATTTAGAATTATATACATATGTAATATTAAATTTAGAATTTTTGATTAATATATCTTGAGGGTTTGCTTTCTTTTTTTATATGTTTAACTGAAAATAATTTCATTTTACAGAATGTATGCCTTCTGAAATAACTGGTGTATCCTTGCAAATGCTTGTTAATATTCACATTCAGTACTTAGCTCCATCCTGAGACACATTGATTATTGCTTTAACTCACATTTCATTTTTCTGCTTTCTCTATTTCAGAACTGGTTGTAGTTGGAGATTCAGTCACAGACTGGAAATTATAATATCTTAAGCTTTAACTTTTTACTGTAAATAAATAAGGTTTCCGAGAAGATTATAGTTGTTATCCTGTCCCACATGTGTGCAGCTTAAGGCTTGGCACCTGGGGAACTCTGTGACAGGAGACACGTGCATTGCATATGGCTCAAAGCAGCTCATATTCAGCTAGCTGAAATGTCCCTATGCTACACTGGGAACAACATAAATATGACTTTTTGCCTAGATCTTCTCCATCATAAAGCACAAAGAGACGAAGGAGGTCAGTACTTGTGATTTTATAGCAAGGGTAAAAGATTTACGTACTCCTATCAAGGTATTCCTGTGATGAGTGCTTGTAGAAAGAACAGAGGAAAATTAAAAGTGCTTCCAATATTTTTAAAGGAGCCAGCCATCAAATTCAGGACTATGTTACCTAAGGCACTTCAGCTAGAGGAAAACTGGAAGAAGAAATAAACTGTCTTCTCATATTTTTGGATGTAACCACAGAGAAAGGAGGTTTTCTGACAGCAGGTGACAAGAGTTCAGAACTTTACTTCACGCTGAAGACTCTAAAATCAGCATCATCTGGAGTACTTTTTAGTACATTTTTGTTCTTATTTCCACATCTGATGTTTCAGTCTCATTCTACCCAGGCATTCTTTCTGTGCCATTCCTATCGGGTTGCTGATCTAAGACAAGCTGATCTGAAATGCGCTGAGATAGAAATACATTGTTTTCATCCCAAGTCTGTATCTTTGTACAGCTAATTCCAGTTCCCCCTTAAAACCACTATCAGCAGAGATGTCCCTCATCTTTTTCCCATGTCTCCAATTCCAATTTTCTAAAGGCAAGTGACCCAATACAGGAGCAACCCTGGGGGTGTTTCTATCCAGTGTTAAGTTTCTCTGTCTGTACTAATTTTGGAGCAGATGTGAGTCCAGATCTTTGAATCTACAAGCACAGGCACTGAGCTGAGGTCAGTAATGTAATTAATTATTTCACCAGGCTGTGGCTGCAAAGTGAGGATGAAACTCTTTTTGCATCAGCAAAATTACATGAAGTTACGCGGGGAAATGTACATTATGGCAGGCTGGGAGGAGCTTAAACTGAAGGATAAAGAGATTCAGAGGGCAGCTGAACCCAGTCTTCCTGTAAGACTGTCAGCCACAGAGACACTAAATCACTGAGGGATGCTTAGTCTTGCTCCTGACACTCTTGACTGAATTTAATAAATGGCTTACCTCCCCATATTTCTCAAAGAACAAAACAAGATCTGAATAGCGGAGTCCATTGTCACTCCATATGGTGAAGCAAGGCAAGATGGACAGAATCCAAAACACAGAGCAGATGATTTGCTTTGTTGTTCTTCCACCAGCTGCAACAGGGAAAGCATGAGGAAGAAAAAAATCTGTGAAGAGAAAAAAATCTTTGTCAGAAGACAAAGTTGATAAGCAAGCCTGCATTATGACCAGATTTTCTGATAGTGAAGGCCTGATTTTATTACTACTTCCACTGCATAAGTCATAATATCATTACTGTTGGAAAAGTCAACTAAAATCAAGTACAACCATTCCCTCAGCACTGCGAAGCCCACCACTAAATGTCATTCCGAAGTGTCACATCTACATGGCTTTTAAATTCTTCCAGGGATGGTGTCTCTACCAACACCCTGAAAAATTAACCACTCTCTCAATGACAAAATTTTCCCAATATCCAACCTAAACTTTCTCTGGTGCAACTTGAGGTCGTTCCCTCTCCTCCTGTCCCTGTTCCCTGGGAGCAGAACCCGAACCCCCCAGCTGCCCCATCCTGTCAGGAGTTGTGCAGAGCCAGAAGGTCCCCACTGAGCCTCCTTTGCTCGAGGGTAGAGCCCCTTTCCCAGCTCCCTCAAGTGGTCCTGCGGCTCCAGCCCCTTCCCCAGCTCCATTCCCTTCCCTGGACATGCTCCAGCTCCTCAATGCTCTTCTTGCTGTAAAGGGCCCAAAACTAAACTTTCCAATAAAATAACACTAACTCTATGCCTGGTCAAAGCAAGTCATGGCAATGGAAAAATTTCTCTTTCTCATGTGATAATGAATCTTTTAATGACAACTGGAAATGTCCTATCTACCATCATGCAGGTTCAAAAATTCTTAATGTTTCTTGCATAAAGCTATTTCCCCCATATCCATCCCCCTTAGTTTCATTTCTTAGGGGCAACAGGTTTGCATAGGCATAGGTAATTTTCCAAAGGAAATCTTATAAAGCCATAAATGATCAAAGACATTTAAATTCCTAGACAAGGTCAAAAAGAACGCTTGAAAAGTCTTCTTTTTCGGTCTAGAGAAGCAGTGAATCCCAGGGGACATTTTGTGACTGCTTGCTTTTCCCTTGTCTTTCAATCAATAGGTAGGAATCAATGTTTTCTATTGCACTGATATATGCAAAAAAATCCCCAGCCCAACCCAAAAACAACAACAACAAAAAACAACCAACAAAGCAAAGCAAATCAAAACAACAACAAAAAAGAACCTTATGAAAGAATGACAAACTGTACAAGCAGCCAGAAGCCAACAAGGGGTTATATTGAAAGTTACAGAGCAGCACTTTCTGGCTGTTAGCTGGAGCACTACATGTGCCACAAGAAGAATCTGACAGGCTCAGAGATGTTACCAAGCCAGTTATATCACTTTAGGGAAGAAGTCTGTGCAGCAGTTACGGAAAATGTTTTAAAATTCTTTAGCATTTCACATATAATCCCTATATTTGTGGCTGATGCTTAGTTTTGTACAACACAGTGCTTAGTGCAAATGCCAGAGATTAATGTGGCCTTGTGCTAACTCCCAACATTGTGACTAGCAAGTCTTGTGCCAGCTGATGCTTTCTTGTTTACTTATATCAGTGCTAATAATGTGCTTGCTGATATGTTAGTTTTGAGAACAGAGACAGAGTGTTGGAGTAAAGAGTGCTAAGAGAATTATAACCACATAAAAGAGATACTCTCAAGGAAAAAAGATTCATCAGAGGGTCCAGGGCCATAAAAGGGAGTTTTGAGGAACAGGATGTTCCCAAACGAGAACAAAGAAACTCAAAAGACCTTCACTCATATAAAAATAAATTTGTGGAAATAATGAGCATGTATATATGTATCCAGGAAATGGAATGAATAAGTAATAGAAATGTGATGAACAGGTTCTAGCTTCATGGGAATAACCTGGTCTGTTAGACTGCTGTCCATGCTTTAAGGAGAATTCCCCATGCATCCAGCACTGTCGGATTTCTAACACAGCAAATTGGTTGGAGAGTTTATTTCCCAGTTTTTGGTGCCAGACACACTGAAGCTGTCACATTTCCCAGATTCACTAGTCACAGAGGAGAAAAATTACATCAAGTTTTTCAATGTAACTGGCAATGGGTATTGACTCCACATCACCCATGTTCCAGTGTTTCTGTGTTATTTGGTTGGTTTTTGCTTGGTTGTTTTTGGTTTTTTTTTTAATGCAAACATTGGGGGGGGGGGAAACAGTAAAATTAGGTGAATCGAAAAGATTCAAAAACTATTAAGAACTATTCAAAACTATTTAAAGCTATTCAAAAACTATTCAAAGCCAAAAAAATTTCAAACTGTATTTGGTTTGGGTGGCCAAATTTTGGCTAGGAGAGGGGGGAACTACAGGGGTGGCTTCTTTGAGAAGCTGCCAGAAGCTTCCACCATTTCCAAGGCCAAGACAATCCAACTGTAGTAAAGCCTCTAAGATAATGTATTTGGGAAGGGAAAAAAATATTGGACAGATTTAATTGCAGACAGAGGAGTGGAAAGAGAATGTGTGAGAGGAGCAGGCCTGCAGACACCTAACGAAGTGCTGGAGGGGCAGGAGCTACTCCAAGCTCTGGGGCTCAGATTCCCCTGCAGCCTCTGGAGCAGCCCATGGTGAGACAGCTGTGTCCCTGCAGCACAGAGAGGGCACAGGGGAGCAGAGATCCATCCACCTGGAGCCCCTGGAGGAGCCCAGACTGGAGCAGGGAGACCACAAAAACACAAAGTAAACTGTGAACTTATATGAAGCCTGTTCTGGACTAGGGTCCTGGCAGGACTTGTGACCCTGTGAGGGACCCACTGTAGAGGCTTAAAAATCACAGTTTTGTGTTTCAAATGCTATTAAGACCACAGAAGGATTTTCCCAGGAGATAAGCATGAAAAGGAGCAGCAGAATGGTGTTGGCTCCAGGCCTGGTGAAGCCTGGCTGGCACATCTTGAGTAGTATACTCAGAGAAGAGTTCCCCCAGAGGCAAACTGTGGGGAGAGGTAACTGGTTGTATACATATAATTGGCCAGGCAGGGTTGTTATCTGACCCTGAGTTATAGGACAGATGTAATCTGCAACCACCAATAAACATTGAAGCAAAATCCCTCACTCCCACAATATATGCCTGGAGTATGGATTCCTGGAACTTGGACTGTAAGTTAAGCCAGTAAGTATTCATTCCTTTGTTTGCTAAAATGTATGAATAGTCAAAAGCTTTGGAAAAGCTCTGAACTCCCAACACTAAGAAGCCTGGGGTGAAGAAGGACCAATGGAATACTGCTGGATCCATGAGTAGTGATATCTCTTCTTTGTATTTAATCTGTCTCTTTCTCCCTCTCCTACTCTCCCCACCCATCTCCCCAACTCCCTTTTTTCTTTTTTTTTTCCTTTCTCTCTCTCTCTCTAACTCATATTTGCTGTTAAATAAAATCCACACTATTGGCTTTGGGATAAGGTGTTGTTTGCACCTCAGTGTGGGTAGAGCTGTCTCTAAAAATAAGATCATAACATCCATGCTGGAGCAAGTTGTGCATGAAGGATCAGGCTCCATGGAAAACTGACCCAGGCTGAAGCATCTTGTGGGTAACTGCTGCCTATGGGGTGGACTCACACTGGAGAAGTTCATGGAGAACTGAATGCTATGGGAGGGACCTCACATTAGATCAGGGAAAGAATACCTCTCCCTGAGAATCAGCAGGAATGATGTGTGATAAACTGACCATAACCCCCATTCCCATCACCCTGAACTGCTGGGGGGGAAGTTCTAGAGCCCAGGAAGGAGGCAGGGGTGGGAGAAGGTGTGTTATGATTTGTTTTCATTCTCATTATCCTGTTCTGATTTTGATTGGCAATAAATTCAGTTAATATCCCCAAGCTGAGTCTGTTTTGACTATGACAATAATAGGTTTGTCATCTCTCCTGGTCCTTATCTCAATGCATGAACCTTTTGTTACATTTTCAGTCCTCTGTGCACATGCAAAGAGGAGTGAGAGAGTGGCTTTGATGGGTGCCTGGCACCCATGGGTGTCAACCCACCACATTATGAATGATAAAATCTGTGCTTCTTGGACCACATTGCCATGCTGTTGAAGAAATGGGCAAAGCCATGATTACAGCTTTTTCCTTTATTTTAATGTGTGGAAAAGTAAGTAGTTTTCTGCCATTATTCTAAGTAATCAACATTTTCTAAGGCAATAGCCAAACAATTTATAAGCCTTTGTACATGCTGTGAGACAAGTCACGTGTGTCTCTCAAGTCATGCCTTAAATCCGGCAGAAACACATCCAACACAGCAGAGCATCGTGGAGTCATAGAGTATCTCATCATGAGGGTACAGACTGAATTGCAGGACTGGATCTTAATTAATCTCTCAGGATTTCTTACAAAGCTCCCCCAGCACCCTGTAAGGTTAGTACTTTGCCATCCAGACCCATCCAGACTCATCCAGGCCTGTGGTGTAGCTGTGTAGCTGCAACTGGCTGAAGCTTTCATGTACAGGCTGAGTTCTACCTGTTGAAACTCAGTTTGCAGAGGGGTAAGCAAAAAGTAAATAATCCATGACTAACATTCCCAGCTCTGTGGGAAATGCAGCCCCTTTAATGATCCAGCAGCTGGAACAAATGACTGCTCACTCATAACATACACATTACAGTTGTCATAGAAACGCACTTAGCAACAAAGAATCCTTGACCTTTTCCCCATCTGTTTTGAATCTTCACAAAAGCACATTAATTTCTATATATTGATTTTTCCTGGGTTTTTTTCCTTTTTTTCCTCCACACCCAAATACCACATTTCGTGTGGCTCCCAGACACCAGCAGAAGTATTCCATAAGTTCAGGGGCAGTACTGCAGAGGTCCTGTCTCTCCTTTACCCCTGTTCAGTGTGGGGCACCAGCTGGTTCCTGACAAAAATTTAGACTAGTTATCAGAAAACATTTCTTCACTGAAAGGGGAGGTCAAGCCCTGACAAATGCTGCCCATGGCAGTGGTGGGGTCCCTGTCCCTGGAAGCATTTAAAACCCATGTGGATGTGGCACCTAGGGATATGGATTAGTGTTGGGTTTGTCAGTGCTGGAGGAATGGTTTGACTTGTTGGTCTGAGAGGTCTTTTACAACATAAACAATGCTATGATTCTATATAAAGGTGACTGCAAATTAGGCTGTGCAACTAACTACTGTGCAACTAACTACTCCACCTCAACCTGGAAACTTGAAAAACAATCTGTTTCAGTTTGGGAAGAGCTCAGAGCTCTGTGTTTTTGGATTAACCAGTACAATAAGAGTCTGTAATTAATTCAGAGCATACTCTTCAAATGGATGGAGACCATCCAGAAAAAAAGAATATTATCAAAGGCCAACATGTATAAAGCAACTCCACAATGATGAGAACAGCCTTGCTACAAAGGGCATTGCTAAATTCCAGGAAGAAACAGAGATGGATGAAATTAATCCAGACTCTGAGTAATGGTGAAATCACTGCATGTTCTGAAGGCACAGAGATTTTAGATAAAGCTTGTCTGATGTAATCACATTAGCCATCAAATTAGATCCCGACAGCTGGGGTGGTTTTCAGTATGTATCATCACCCCATGTTTGCCATTTGAGATAAATAGAATAAACTTAATCACAAATTATCTTAAATAAAATAATAAAAGAGAAAATAGATATTTTTCCTATTTAAGTAAGTTTGGAAAGGTCCTATTTTCCTTTGTCTTTTAATTTTACAACTTCTTTGAAATTGATGATGTCTACAGTAGGATATTTTTTTCCTCCTCTTCTGTCCCCAAAAAATGATGTAATGATAAAAAGAAAATAATACTGCACACACTTGCACAAATGCACACACATGCATAAACACATACACAGAACTCAAATATCTGCTAAAAAATAAAGAACTTTGAAACAGCTAGTGCTTCTTAAGGAAAATTATTAAATACATTGTTTTCCCATTAAAAGAGATTTTTAAAATAACTTCAAATGACAATTATCCATCTTAAATGTTTTCTGAATTACATAACAGATGAAGGATTGTGTAATAGCAATGACAAAGCACTCGCAGCTTTATCATATCTCTCAAAGCAGTGGATCACTGTTAAGATTCAAAACATTTCTTGCAACACCAAACTTTCTTAGTGTCAGAATTTTTATTTGGAAAGGAACAACATTGTTTGTTATGATTTTGGAGGTTGGTTAGTGATCACATCGTGTGTCATTTGTTGTCTGCAGACCAGCTTAAGTAATGCTGGTGAATTCTTCACTGGAGAAAAGCAACATGGCTACAAGTCACCTTCCCTTTATGTTCTTCAACTGTACTAAAAGGTAAGTAAAAGAGATACAGAACTGTGAAGGCCTGTGGGAAAAAAAAAAAAAAAAAAAAAAAGAGCGTTTTTAGAATTGAGAAGTCTTGAGTTCGAAGACCTAAATGGTTTGTCTGGAGTTTAGCTAAAAACAGATGGTGCATATCCGGGTCTAATGTATTTTTTTATGCATTAATGAATTGCATTAACAAATGCAATGAGGAATAAGTAGAGCAGATGAAAGAAGAGCAGTGTAGAGAGAGAGAAGAGGTGCATTTTCAGAGCCAATGATTATTGATTTTTACATCAGCTGGCTTGTGTTCAACCTTTTTTTACTGTTTGGGTTTGTGTGTAAGTGGAGGTATCAAAATCATGATTTGGGTTCCCATTTAAAATTTATCGTAGTGGTATAACTGCAGATCAGATACCTGAATGTTGATTTTGAGCAGCTCCTTCTGAAGAACTCACAATCAGAATTTCAAACCCCATAAAAATTGATTGATTTTGCTAGCATTGGCTTCAAGTCTGATTCTATTTGTTAATACAGGTCAGAATCCTCTGAAATCCTCTGACAAGTTGGATGGGCCTCTGACTAACCCGGTCTAGTGGAAGGTATCCCTGTCCAGGGCAGGAGTTGGAACGAGATGACTTCTAAGGTCCTTCCCAACCCAAACCATTCTGTGATTCTGGGATTCTGTGATTCTGTGATTCTGTGATCTAGCCCACCTTTACATCACCAGGTGCTGAAGCTTAATTTTCCAGGTGCTTTTACAGAGCTTGGACTAGCTCTCTCTCCAGAGAGCTGAATAAGCCCATGTGCATTTTTCCAGTTCTTCAGTTCTACAGCACTTTTAATCTTGCTGGTATTTAAGCTGCAGTTACAGCAATTGCAGATACCCCTGTTTGTAGGATTTAATGGAAACCTTCAGCATAAAATTCACCAAGCATCATCTTGCTATTGGAGCAGTTACATTTTACACACCATTAAACTTGATGCAAATCACAGCAAACAACCTCACATAAACCTTTTGGGAAACTTACATGTGGAGGCAAATTCTTCTCCAGAATGGGTGGGATATTGTGGCACAGTTTTCTTCCCCTTTTGTCCTTCCCTGTAACACCCAAATAGTTAATCAGGCCCACAATTAGTTAAAATATGCCACCATAAGTTCCACTCAATTCCCCAACTCTCTTCCGCATAGATCCTAAGACAGGTCCTGTATTCATGCAGGTAACACAAGGCCACACAGACCCCTGTAACATTTAGTCTGGAATGTTCTGGGGGACAATTTATTGATTGCCTCTCTTTGGTGATGTTCAGAGGAGGGACAATGGGGTGATCCTTTTCCTTTGATGGCCTCAGGAGCAACCAATTCTGTGTCCCTCTTCATCTCACCCTCTGCAGAGCTCTGCTTACCGTGCCTTTAATAAAGAAAATCCTAATAAAGAAAAAGGAAACCTTAAAATTCCCTTCCTAGAGCAAATAACACATAGAGAATCTGTGTTGGAAAGAGAGTATTTGCAGTGGACAGTAAGCTCATTCTCTGTACAAACAGGAAAGACAAGGCCAGTCCTGACATGAGGTGAGTCACATCTACTGTCTGCTACGCTACAGGCAATATTTAACTGCTCAACCTCACAGACTCATGTTTCAGCACTCCCAGTGGGGTCAGCAGAGCTGCCTTGAAACAAAATCCTTTCTTCCCTTCATCAAGATTTCATGCCAGACTGAAAAAGGGAAAGGTAATTTATTCATTTAAAATCACTGTATCAAATAATTGCATTTAAAATGCTTGCCATAATCCTCAGGTCACAAAACATGGACCTTGGAAAAATGGTCCTAGAGCTCTTCTATTTTTTAAGGGCTGATGGGGGCTCAGGGAATGGTAATACCTGCTATGCATGGAGAAATAGCCAAGCTTTTCTCTTAACCTGAAAGTGTTCCACGTTACACTTGATATGGTAAGCAGTGAAATCATCTGAGGGAAAACATCACTGGTACTTGTACAGCAAAAATCAGTGTTCATAGGGAAAAATGTGATAATCTTCTATGGGGAAAGGCAGAGTCAGGTGATTAATCACCTTTAGGAAAGGTAGGAAGTGGCAAAAGGAAGGAGGAAAACAAAGCACACCTCAAGTCAATGTTTTCACATCTCAAGCCACGATTTTTAGTGTTCAGTGCAGTTTTGAATTCCAATTCACACATTTGTTTTTCAAACAATTTTGTGTGGGGTTGTTTGAAAGGAGTTGGGTGCAGAGTAGCTTTCCCTTGAGATTCAGGACAGAGAGGTCAGAGCTAGAAGGGTTATTCCGTGAGAAGTCCACTCTCTCTGATAGCCTGGTGCTTCTGTCCCTTACTGAATTCCTTTAGAAACCTGTACTTCTGCACGAAGCTTCCAGGAGAACACACTTTGCATGGGAGGACATAACCTTGCATTCAGGAATTACCCAGGTATCCTACAAGAAAAGCTCACAAGTTTTGAAGGCTGCATCATGAAAGTAACTTTTTGTGATGGCTGTGAAAATATGTTTTCAAACACATCCACTCTTCCAGGACAGCCTGCCTTCATCCAGAGTACTGGTTTTTGGGGGAAAGTTTCCAGGAGCTGGAGAATGCTTTGAAAAGGCTACATAAATCTAGGATAATCCACAGAAAATCATTGTGTATTAAAGACAGCACAGAAAGCACAGTGAACAGGAGAATGATAGGCTGTTGTTGACTCTAAGAAATGATTCCTACTACCTCTGTAAATTATAAACTCAAGCAAATACACAAATAATTGTGTACACAGTTTTTGTACACTAGTGGATGACATCAAGTGGCTCCAAAAGTAAACACAATTTAGCCAAAACCCACCTGCAAGCACCTTTCCAGCCCAGACAAGTGAGGTTATGAAATGCCTCAATCAAGTGAAGCTGGATACAAGTAGTGGTAGAACTTCCCAGGGCCAAAACCCCACAGAGCTGGAGTCCCCCTGCTTATTTAAAAATGGAGAAGACTATTCATGACCAGCTCCATTATTCACACTACTTTTGTTCCTACTTATTTTTCAAGGAATTATTGAAGTGACTGACTGTCACATGTTGGGATATGACCCTCCTGACAAAATACAGCAGCATATGATAAGCTACTGATGCAGAACCTCACACATTCCATCTCCTCAGGAACATCCTGCCTGACTCATGTGAGGGGATACAGCCTTGGCAGGTCCTTCCCACCCTCCTGATCACAGCTAAACCAAAACAAAACCATGAAAGAAGATCAATGTGAGCGGTTTTCTGCCCTGAAATACTTTGAATAGTGCACTATAAACATGCTCTATAGGGAAAAATTGAAAGCTCTATAAAGCTGAAAATTTTAAACAACATGTTTTTATGAAAGAGCTAGAAATCCACAGGGCTTGAAGTTCCATTGAGTTTTTCTAAGCTCTCTTTTTCTTTCACGATGCAAGAAATTAAAAATACATCTGTCATAATTCTGATTTTACCTTATCAGTTCCATAGACTGTTAGAATTACTCCTGTTGACACTAGTACAAAAGGGTATTCTGACAGATCCAAGAAAACTCAGACTTATTAAAAGCAATAAATAGTTGTTATGATCCCAGAGAGGCAAAATCTACTACTGTACTTGTTTTGTGTATGACTTCAGAGATTAGGGGACCCTGCTACTTAATTGCTCAGAGGGACACTAATCTTGTAAAGCTCTTTTCCTAGCAGAAGTTATCAAATAGAAGCAGGACTCCTTAATAAAATTGCAGTTATTAAATTCTCCTTTTTGCTGGGAAGTTACTTGGTCCAGAAACACTTGCCAAAAACACTCTTAGAAGAAAAAAATCAGGCTGCAGTATCAAGAGCCGGAAAATTTAGATTAGTTAGAACTGAGGAATTATTTCACAGTCTGTTCTGTATGTGTATTTTACTTGGTCATATATATTTTTTCTTTCCCACAAATTAAATTTTCACACCAAGCAACAGTTGAGAAAGGGAAAATTACTTAGGGGCATGTGCTAGCCAAATGGAGGTGTCAAAAATACAGTTTCCAAAATCTTTTTTGCATATTTAGAATTTTTCAGACCCAACATACACAATTTCTGATACTGTAGTACATCAGTACTGTTGTCCAGTGGCACTTCAGCCTCTCTTGGAGAAATTGAGTAATTGCATGTTTTCAGTAAAACAGTGGTTAGAATGGGTTCTGTTGATTAAAAAAAAAAAACCAAAATAAACAAAAAAAAAAAAAAAAAAACAAACCAACAAAAAAAACCAACAAAAAAAACCAACAAAAAAAACCAACAAAAAAAACCAAACCCCGCAACATCTATTAATAGTTTTCCCTGAGATTTCTGTGAGACATGGCTGTAGATATCTGGGCTGGAAATGTTGCTAAATAAATTTTGGGAGAGTCATTGGTAGCTTGAAATAGGGTGCTGTAATAGGAGTACCTATGACAGAACCACTGATGTTGGAAAAGACATCCAATATCATCAAGTCCAACCTTCAACATATCATCCACCCCACAACTGTCTGTTAGCAGATGACTGGGGAGAAACAGGACCAGTGCTTATGATCCACCCCCAAAGTCCTCTCCCTCTGCTTTCTCTGAGAGGCAGTGAAGGTACCTTTAACTGCTGGAGAGACCATCTGTGCTGCTAATAGCAGCAACAGAAACTGAGGAAGGAAGCTCCTTGAACAGGCTGTGGGCTGTGTTCTGCTGGCAGCTTCTTCTGAACCTGCCTGTGCTGTTCCCAGGACTGGTGCTGTCGGTGCCACCACATCACAGGGGACGCACCAGCCAGAGCTGCCTGCCCAGGCTCTGTTCAGGTCAGCACAGCTTACATTGCCTTGGATCCATCTCAGACTGTGACCAAAACAACCCTTCCAACTGCTGGATGGAATGGGATTTGCTGTGGAAAACATGGCTCCTGTATGCCACTCATTATTAGTAATTATAGTAGAAAGGAAAGCACACAGCTAATTGCTGATCCCCTGCTATAACCTGATAGATTAATAGAAGCAGTTCTTTCTCCTCAGGAGAGTAGGCTCACTTTCGCATTACAAAAATAATTAAAGTGTAATCAAGTGCTGAGAAGTCACCCAGGACGTCTGTGCATAATAGCCCACGCACACATTTTGTCTTTTGTTCCCAAAACTGCTCACAAAGCACCAAATCTGTTCTGCCATCAGGTCCTGATTCCCCTCTTGCACAGGAGAAAGGGGAAGAGTGACTTCCACAGGAGAGCTCTTCACATTTCACACAGAAAACAATCACAGGAGACTACACTTCCCCTCAGCATATTTTTCCCTCTCCTGGGTCACTTTAGTACTAAATTCTGTTTTGGTGCATGTGTTAAAGATTTAGGTGCCTTCCCAGCACCTAAAATAAACCCTAAGATTGCTGCAGCTCTGGAAAAAGCAGCACAAACCCGAAGCTCTGGACTAGCAGACCAATAAATCTTCTTGTGGCTTTTTTCTCCCCCCATTCTAATTACTCTTTAAACTCATAAATAATTTTAAGAGGGAAGATCAGTGGAAAATTTCCACTCACACACACTTACTTCTTTTTCTATAACTAATTCACAGCTTCTTTGCACTCTAGGGCAAAAATTACTGCAATTCTCATTGTTTTTCTTCCCTGTGCCTGGAGGCAAAACCCCTGCAATGACCACGTTTACTCACAGAGTTTCGGACCGGAGATCTTCCTCTCCTTAAGCAAGAGGCAAAATCCACTTCTTCACATACCATCTTCTTGGTTTTTTTAAAAAAAAGGAAAAAAAAAAAGATAAATGCATATCTAAACGTTAATTGTGTTCATTATGACTAGGAAGAGAAGAAAATTTTCAGCCTCCTCATTTTGGATGGTCTGTTCAGATTTTTGGATAGAGAAAAAATATTAATATTAAATGTGTCAATATATTAATATTAAATATCAACTATATTAATATATGAAATATATTTTTTTAAATTAACTCGCCAACAGACTGAAGTCAACAGGTTGAATTTCACTGATTTTAAATGAGAAAGAAAAGAAATAATTACTTTATCCTGCCTGACTTCTACAGACCACTGGACACATCTTCTATATTTTATCTTGAACCCACACCTCCGCTTCAGTCATTGAGAGTCTAAAATATTGTCTTTCACAGAGGAAAAAAGAAAAAAAAAAGATTATAGCACTAATGCCAAAGGCCCTTTCAAGTACCATACTAGTATCTGTTCAGTATAAGAGTCACAAAGCAAAGAGAAAAAAAATTGAAAGACTCAAGACTTCCCCCAAAATCTGAACCAAAATGGGGATTCCCAGAAAAAAATGCTCAGGGAAAGCATCTTTCAAGACCTGAACTCAGCAGGCAATTGAGTTCTGGATGTGTTGACAACAAACAATCCATGACTCTGGAGAAGGAGGTTTCACCTTTCCATTCTTCAATACTATTCTAATTTGGCCAATGCCCTTAGGATCTGGCTATGTTGAGGTGGTCTTCATATTCTGAACTATCTTCTATAATTGATGTTGAGACTTCTGGGTTGGTAAGGCTTCTTTGGCTTTATGTCTTTAGGATCCTTTATCTCTGAGATTTTAAAAAACTCTTGTTAGACAGAAAAATACTGAAATTGTATTTTGAAATGTAATGCATTCAGTATCTCACAGAATTCTAGAACGGGTTAAGGCTGGACAGGACCACAGTGGGGTTATCTGGTCCAACCTCCCTGCTCCAGCAAAGCCATCCCAGAGCACAGGGCATAAGATTGTGTCTAGAGGGCTCTGGAATATCCCCAGTGATGGAGACTCCACCTCTCTGGACAATATTTTCAGGGCTCAGTCACTGCCCAAGACAGAAGTTCTTCCTCATGTCCAGGTGGAACTTTCTGGGATGAGTTCCCGTCCATTCCTCTGGTGCCATTGCTGGGCCTCTGGAGCTGGGCCTGGGCTCTGCTCTGACCCTCCCTGCAGACAGGGACACACAGGGATGGGGTCTCCTCTCAGCTGGGGCTCCTCTGGAGGCTGAGCAGACCCAGATCCCTCAGCCTTTCCTAATAGAGCAGATGCTCCAGGCCCTTCATCTTCTTTATAGCCTTCTACTGGACCTGCTCCAGGAGCTCCCTGTCTCTCTCATCCTAATGAGCCCAAACTTGGACACAGCACTCCAGATACACTTTTTTCCAAGGTACCTCATAGTCCTCTCAAGAGCAGAGAAACTGTCTCCATTGTAATTTGTCCCAAGTGTTTTTAATGAACATGACTACAGGTCAGGAGAAAGGGGTTGAAGAGTAGCCTCTAGTATAAGAGTGTCATTTTAATGTCATTAGGAATTTCTGTCAGAGCTCTGAACAGGATGTTGATTCTGATTTCGGTCAAGAGTCTAATACTTTTTCACACAAATGGGAATTAATACATCCAGGGAAACTCCTTCTCTGCAGGAAGGGAATCTCTCTGCACAAAGAATGCAACTCCAATCTTTCTGGGGTAATCTTTTTTGACACAAATAACATGCTAACTTTCTTTTTTTTTTTAATTACTGTTTGGTTGGTGATTATTTGAAGGAGATAAAGAATGCTTGAAGGCTTCCACATTAATTAAGTTTCATCTTTTTAGACTGCTCTTTACATGTATAGGTAATTGGTTTAAGTTGCTATAAATCTTGTGTAAAATTCCTCAAGCAATAAACACAAGCTGTATCTCAGTAATTGTGTACTGACTACACTTTCCAGTATGAATTAATTCTCAATTACAAACTTCCTTTCTTACAGTATCAGGTTGGAAGTCTGCATTTTGAACATGTAAATATTCTTGTCTTGTGCAAGTTTGTCTCACATTATACTGGAAGAAGAAGAGTGAGATTCATTGAGCAACCATCAGTCTGAATATCAATGCAGTATGACAACAGTGTATGTCAAAACTCAGGTTTCCTCTGCATATTCCCAGACAGCAACAAAGACTCATTTCCTACCCTAATTATTTTTATTGCTGTTACATTGTGTTCTTCTCTGCTTCATTTTTAAAAGTTAATGGCATGATTAGGAAAGTAATCCTAAACTCAGTCAAACTTTCACAGCGACCACAAATGACATCTATCCCTACTTAACTGGAAGGGGGAGAATATGGAGGTAAGAGGGGTAGGATAGGCTGAGCTATCATGTCTCTTTCTGAACAAGACTACAAGACTTTCACATGTGTGAAAGCAAGGGTGCCCAAAGTGTGCTAATACTTTCAGAAATGTCCCAACATACATAATAGCAATTTTAGTTGTGGAATACTTTTCATGTAAAAGCAGGTGAAGCCCATCTTCAAAATTCACATGACTCACCCAGCACCACAAAGTTTGGTGAGTAGATGCATAGTGGGTATAGGGGGTATAAGCCATGATGAGGGAGATGACAAATATCCTCCCACATCGTATCTGGGGGAGAGATGCTGGTTTGAGGCCTGAAAAGAGCCAGTTGGCCTGCTGGAGAGAGCACCAAAGCACATGGTTTTGGTAAAGACCAAACTGGGGAAAAAAAAAAAAAAAAAAAAAAAGTGCTGATTCAAACAGACAAAATGCCATAATAGGCTTCTGCTGTGCAAAAATGCAGATCTCCATCATTCTTTCTTGTCCTTTCCTCACAGACATGATCTCCCACCCTTCCCTGTGCTAACTCTGGCTGTAAAAATTTTATTAAATAAAATAGCAGAAAATTTCTAACACTCTTTCCTCCCCTGAGACATAGGGTCCTAAGAATGCTAAAGGCAGCACAAAACAAATGGACAGGAGGATACACCCAAGAGGGGAAGCTGGAAGGAGCTCCTAGCCCAGTGCCACACAGATGTGAGCAGCCTTTGAATCCTTTCCCTTGAAGGCTGATGCATCCTGATTTTACAACGGTCTTGTAACACTCAGGGAGAGATAATCCCATGTGGTTTCCCATTTGGTGCCCACAGGCTTTCCAATGGGACCCTGTACACCCAAGATTTCCTGCATCTTTTCAACAGGAGTATCTTGGACGCCCCATGGACTCTAAAGGCCCTGGACATGCATGTTTAGGGATGTGAATCTCTTCACCAGCTATCTATTATTATATCTATCAGCTATTTAGGGGTAAGGCCCCTAAATTTCAGTAATATCAGTGACTTTAAAGGGCTGTATTCCCTCCAAGAAAAAGAGATATATTAACTCTTAATTATTGCATGACGTGTGAAAGAGCAGAAGTGTCTTCACAAGCAGTTCCAAGTAGGAGCATATTGAATGCTTTTAAAGGTATAAAATAGGAACTAAGAAACAAGAGATTTCAAGCTATGTGTTCAGCACACTTGCATTTCAAATTTCTGAGTTCCTATTTAGGAATGTTATTAAGTTTAACTGGCACAGTTAAACTTAATACCATATTTCTGATAGGGAAAAAAGAGTATGCAATACATACACATACATCCGTAGATTTTTTTCTTTTCCATTCTCTGGTATTTGCTGTAACTGAAAAAAGAAAATAAAAAATGGCAGAAATAAAAAGATCCGTACTCCCTGTTCAGGAATCCTGGGAATGGGACTGAAAACAACATGAAGGTACAGACACATAAAGTGAGGCTTGACCATGTCACTTCATCAATGCAACATGAAAAGCTCCATTAGCAAGATTGGTCCTTTTGCTGCTCTTTTCTTCCCTGTAGGATTTGTCCTTCAGTCTGTGAAATAAAGACTTCAGCAAACAGTGCCACCAGATGGGCCCTCAGTGGAACTGTATTCACACAGTGATATCCTAGCAGGAAAGGGAACAATAAAAAGAAAACCTCAAACTTCAGCATTTCTACTAATTTTATCCTATCTTCTCATCTCTGCGCTGGAAATTCTCTCTCTCTAGCAAGAAACTAAAGGTTTTATAGTTTCTTACATAATAAGGTAAAAAGACCTTGGTTTTACTTTTCAGTGCAATAACTTAGTGCTTGCAAATTTCTCACTTGAGGTTAATTGTCTATTCAGAATGTGTGACCCACATTGAAGACAGGCAGAATAAAACAGTTCTGCATACTTCTAATGGATTTATTTAAAAGGATAATGTGAGGAGCTAATTTACTTTTAATTTGCCTCAACCTTGGTTGTCAGAGACCTGTGGGGAAGGGGTTGCACATGTGCCATGTCCAGGAGGCAGCTATAAGAAGATGGAGGAAAGCCTTGTCTCTGGGGAGACTTTGCCTGGCAACCAGTTCATGTCTCACATGGGACAGGCGGTCAGTGGGGGAACACCAAAGACTCTGAACCCTCCAGAGACACTCAGCAATCAGATGGCAAAAGGTCTCTACCATTGACTGCAGTAGGGCATTGGACTGGGCCAATGGTCTCCTGTCAGCAGGCAGGCCTTGAAAGGAGCCAGGAGCATAAAAAGTAACAGCATCGCAATTTCTGTGGACTTTTGAATCTTATGCTTTTGCCCTGGCCCTAGCCTACCTTTTGGCTCTTCTGCCCTCGCTGGCTCTTGCTCACCCTCACTTGTCCTGTCTCCCTGTCCCTGACCAATGCCCTGCCTGCTTTGTCTCTGAGTCCCTGCCTGAGTCACCTGTGTCCTATCCTGCCCACCTCTGAACCAGCCTACCACCATGGTTCTCAGCATGACCCTGTCCAGGCTTCTGGACCTCCTGCCAGAGTGCCCATGTCCAGTCGCTTGTCGCCACAGGAGCCGTTCAGAGGCAGGATGCACAGCCCCCACTTGTGGACATAGAGAGCACTCCTCAACCTCTGGTGGTAATGCCCTCTTCTTCCCTCTGTCTCCTCTCTCCCTCCCATTTTTCTTCCTCTTGCTCTGTCTTTTCTAGCCCTCTTTATAGAGTAGCTCCTTTTTACTTTGCTTTTTGTTACCAATAAATGGTTCTCAGCTACAATGCTTGCCTTGTTTGGCTTAATTTCATTCCTAGCTATGGGAGACAAGAAATCCTATTCACTTTAGCTTAACAGAAAGCATTCTGGGAAAGATGTCTCAGTTTGAAAGAGAGGTATCTGCTAATAAGGGGCAGGACCTCCTTAGGAAATACGGAATTCAAATTCCCTCCTTCCAAATTATTATAATTTAGGAAATTAAAGGGGCTTTCTGCCAGAGTTATGGGGATAAGGATAACAGTTCTTTACTAGTATTTAGAACAATGCAAACAAACAATAACAATTACAGCAATAATACTAAGCAGAACCAGGTAAGACCTCGAGGGGCTTTCTCACAAAGCTCGGGGCAGTCTGATCTCACTCGGGAGCACCAGGCTGGAATGGTGGAACAATCCCGGGCCGGTGGGTGAGGGCAGGAAGCTCTGCGGTGGTGGCTGGAGAGGCAGGGATGTCCCAGCAGGTGAGGAGACACAGGCCCATAGAAACCCTCACAGCAGTGCTGAGGGAACAGCGGCAGCAGGACAGGGTCGGCCCAACAGGGCAGGAGAAGATGAACTCAGCTTTTCTGGGGCTCAGGAGCCAATGATGGTTCTTAGGACTGGAGCCAATGGAGAAACCGAGAATCCTCCTACAGCAGCAGCAGCAGCAGCAACAGCAACAGCAGCAGCAGCCAGACCTGCCCTCCCTGATACCAGGAGCAAGAGAGAGCAACTGCCCCCCACCCCGTCTTTTCCTGCCTTGGTCCAAGCACCCCTCAGCACCCAGCAATTGGTTCCCTTGGCAACCCAATGGGGAAAAATTCCACAAACAAAAGGAAACAAATTCAACCCCCAACAAAAGGTTCAGCTAACATGGAGGTACAAACCACGTGCTATAACCAGAGATTGGGTCGTGCATGCCTTGTGCATGAGGCAGTGTTTAGTTGGGGAGGTGCATGGACACCACATGATGAGACAGCTGACTGGGTAAAGGGGCATATGAACAGTGACACTGCTGTGGCAGGGAGTCAATGTGTGCTTGTTTGGGTTTAGAACATAAAAGGGATCAGCTTCTTACGATAAATGATCTTCAGGACAAGCAGGGAGGTCTGTGTGTCTGTTCCCCACTGCTATGCCTGATTGTTTATTTTTAAAAGAAATACTCACAGTTCCCCACAATGAAACGTGATATTTTAATTGGTGGCAGCAGCGGACAGGGTGGCCCCAGCCTACGCGGATGCCAGCAGCTGCATTGACCTCACTGCAGATGCAACTACAAATAATGCTGATGCAGACTCCCAACAAAAAGAAGACGATGGCGTCTTGTCACTGGTCACCTGGGACATTGATGGGCTGTATCTAGGAAATATGAAAGATTGAGATAGAGAAATCTATATATACCTGGCATTATACAGTCTGGATATTGTCTTTTTACAGGAGGCCATCTCATCACATCTGTCTTTTCTCTAGATGAAAGCAGGCAATTACACTATTATTCTGGCATAATATAGATAAATATTTCCCTGTTGTAAGGTTAAAGAAATCAAGAGTGAAGTTACTGAAACGTGAGACAATGTTTTCCAACAACTGGCATGAAAAGAAACATTTTTGTTTCATATGTGAGCATATCTGGTATTAAACTTTGCCTTATGACCTCTCATCTGGAGAGCACTAAAAATCACTTTAAGGAATGTACAACACAGCTACTCAATGAACTCAGTGCAGAATGAGTTAACCACTGTTATATTTTGAGGGGATATGTGGTGGTTTTATATAGCTTGATTTTTGGTGAGGAGGGAAAAAGCTAGCCACAAAAATGATCTTTTCTGTGAGCAGCTGCTAGCAACTTCCTCCATACCTGGCAGAACCAATTGCTGGGTAGATCTGAGAATAGCCACACTGCTAAGCCAAGTAGAAAAGCTTGCAACCCCTCTCTGATAACGTATTTAAGAAAGACATGGAACCTCTCTTTCTCCCTGCCCTTGAAGGGATGGTGGTGGTGGGGGCTGTTGGGCCCCTTCCCAGAGGTGGCTGCTGGATCCTATATCAGCATGGCTGCAAGGGGGCCATCCCAGCACCACAAGCAACCATGAGGCTGCTACCATCCTGGTCCAGGAGTGGCCATGTGGTCAGGACTGCGAGGCCAAATCAGTGTGACCAGAGTGGCACCACGCAGTGACAGCTATCTCAGCACGGCTCGCAATGGACTTTATTTGCTTGTCCACTTTTAGCCTGCCATGCTGAAGACAGACAAAAGTGGCAGCAGAAGCTTTTCTTCTTCAGCACCTGTGGTGATGCATTTTCTTTATTAAGGAGTTCTTTGAATTGTTGGTCCCTATTTCCCCCAAAAATGAGTGGTTTCACCCCAAGTTATCTCCTCCCCATCCTAGTTATCAGTCACTCCCCAAAGCCTGCCCCTTTTTCCAGAAAGCCCTATGTCAATTTTCCCTTGAAGCAACCCCCTGCCATTACCCCACCTACCTGGGTGTTATCCCTTCCCCTAGTTCTGGAAAGTTCTGAGTTACTCGAAGCCCCATTGATTTGTTCAGGCTGTACCCTCCCCCTGTGTTTTATCATTGGCTCTTGTTTTGTAAGTCCCTCCTTGTGCTCCTCCCTTGTTTGTCCCTGATTGGTTTTCACATTGTACCCTCCCTGGTTCCACCCCCACTTAAAAGTCAGTATAATTGTCTGTGCTGTGCCTTTGGTCCCTGACCCTCCCAGGAATAAACACCATTGGAACCATACCAGAGACTCCTCTCTTTTCTCTTATCTCAATCCTCGGCAATTTACATCCAAAGCTCCTTTCTGTTCAGAGCAGCGTGCTGCAGCTGGGAAGAGTGGAGGCCCTGGTCTACCATTATCATGACTTGTAGTGGTCAGGGAGCAGCCACTCTTAGCACAGTCCAGGAAGGGGCTAGATGGTGGTTTTCCAAGGCACTGTGTCAGCTGACACCCAACATCGTGGCTCTTGAGTTGTCAACCCTGTTGGAAAGGCTGTCTGTTGGATTCCCTGTCATCCGATCCCTCCTACTCTCTGGGTGCCACCCCTTCCTTTGTGTCAGTCTCCCCGGCTCCTCCCTTGGCTCCACCCATGGCTCTTCCCTCAATTACATTACCTGAAGTCCCCACCTCCACCAATTACTCCACCCAAAGTACCGCCCCTTGTCCTGGCAGCTCCACCCACCCTCTTCCTATTTCTAGTTCCCACACTCTGGAAACAAGAAGTGACAGGCTTGGGAACCAGAACCAGGACAGGAGGCCCTTCCCTTCGTCACTCCAGTTGTTTACAATTGAAATGGGCAATTCCCGGATTGGGAGCCCTTCTCAAAATAAAGGAGAGCTTTGCAGGGCCCAGAAAGAGTTTGGAGGAAAAGTCAATTTTTTAAAGGAATATTAGATGCCACTTTTTCATTAAACAATTTGGTCCCTAACAGTCTCAAGAGTTTCTTTTCATGCCACCTCACTCCCTCAGTGTTCACTCTTTAGAAGAGGACATGAAAGAGTTTGCTTGGGGACCTCCTTCCTGGACTCCTACAAGGCTCCAGTTATGCCTATGATTTAAATGGCAGGCAATTTTATTATAATGAACCATGCTTGTGGCGAGGGTGAATGGGCAGAAGCAAGCAGGGGGAATTCCTTTGCCTGTGTTAGAGTTAATCAAGGGGTCTGCAGAAAAGGTTTTTAAAATCATACCTCTTGAAGAAATTACTGAAAGCTACCTATTAACCAACTTCTCTCTGAGCCCTTTTTAAGGTTTGTTGATCGCCTTTGGGCTGCTGTAGAAAATCAAAGATAAGGAATTACAGAATAAGATGATCCTGGAAATGGTGCAAAGAAATGCAAATTGAGTTTGTAAAAGGATCATCTTAGGACTGCCTGTGCAGCCTCCACCCACATTGGACCTGATTAGATAGACTTGCACTAAGAAGGTTGCCTTCATAGACGAGCAGCAGCATCAGCATCAAGGACCCAGAAGTTGAGTTGCTGCCCCAGACGAGATTCCACCAAGAGCAATGGCAACTGGGAAAATCAAATGCTATCGCTGTGGGTGGGAGGGACACATATGGAGGTTTTGTCCCTTAGAAAACAAAAAAATGTGATTTCAAGGCAGGGAAAAGAGAGAGAGCAAGTCTCATCATTAAAAAACTGAAAGGAGAGTTTGAGCCTGTCCCATGTGGGAATAGAAATGGGACAGATCACAGGGGCATGGGGGTTGCAGGATGGAGTGACTCAAATGACCTTGGGGACCAACAAGAACCCTCAGGTTACTTGACATCTAAAATATTGCATGAACCTTTCAGGTTGGAACTAACCAACTCTATGACTGTCTCTTCACTGAACTGGCACACCATCAACATAGACAAAGGACTTGGCAATACATTACACCAGATGGATTGTAAGTATCTTGTTGTGGGAGACAGTAAACACACACCCCCAGAGACTGAGATCACTCCAGGCGTTTTACTACCTGAACCAGAGCAGATCGTTCTCCTGGCATGTCCCGGTTCCCACTCCCACGAAGGTCTAAGCCTGGCTAGCAGATAAACCTCGGGGGAGAACCGGAGCAAAGACGAAGATAAAAGACAAAAGATGCTCTCAATTCCTCAGGAACAGTCCTGCTGTTTAATGCAGAACCCACACCATGCAATCCTGGGAATCCAAGAGATCTTATCACCTGTGGAGCCAGGTTTTATGCCCTTGGCAAAGGAGGGAGGAGGGGAGAGGGTCTGTGGGCCAATGGAGACAGACCCCAGAAGAGATGGACATGGGTGGTGTCCAGTTTAAAGGTGCAAGGGTTTTTGGGAAGGTAGGTCTTACAAACATTTTCTGTGAACAGGAACACCTAGTGCACCATAACAACATGGAGTAGCTACTTTAGTGTAATACAAAATCTCACCCTTTTTTATTACAATAAAACTAAAAGAAAGGTGTTGGGCCTACTCTTATGCAGAATGTGTGTCTGCCCACCACTTCTGATTTTCAGGCAGCCTTGGCTGCTTTTGGCCTGCAAGCTCTGCATGGCTGGCCTCTGAGGTGGTAGGGATTAGACCACAGACGGCCTTTAGAAGTAGGCAGCATTCAATCCCGAACGCCAACACAATTAAAAACAGAATAACAAAAAAACAACAGGATTGTTTTGATTATGGAAGTCCACCACTTTGTCCTTGAACATTGTTCTGAACCAGTCTTTGGATTCCTGCTTTATTTGTCCCACCATGCTTCTCAGTTCTTTGAGGGCTGTGTGGATGTTGGGTGCTTTTGATGTTAAATTCATACAACAAAAGTCCTTCAAATTTCTGGCACTCGTGTCCATGTAGCAGCAGGAGAAAGTCAATGGCCGCAGAGTTTTGGAGGGTTGCCTACCTGGTAATTTCCTCGTCTTCTAGGAGGCAGCTGATGGCGTTGGATGTTAAGTTTGCCTGTTTGACCACCCAGCACTCTAGGTGGCCCAATTCACCTAGAGCTTTGGCCACTGCAACCCATGGAAGGAAGAGGGAGGCAGCGACTCTTTTTGACCTGGTCCAATGAAGAATTTCTGAATTACAATTTGAGTTCAAATTATTAACACTTCTTTTATGAATTTTGCTGACTGAATTATCCTTTCAAGTGCGTTCGCCAATCAAAGTTTGGTTGGGTGCCAACAGGGACAATCACCTGATGGTACATGGCCCTCCTAAAAGCCGGGATGGGATACCTGGCCATGCCAAATCTCCACAGATCAGGAACAGACCTTTAGGGAGGCTCTTGGGGTGTGAATGTTACGGATTGTCTGCTGCAACATGGCTCAGAATATTACACCACCATTTGGCAGTGAATTCTTCCCTATACTGCAGTATGTTGTGAAAGGCTTTAGTGCTAGACAGGGGGTGAAGACAAAATGAATGCCATAAGGTGCTAGCGAGGAACCCAACAACTCTAATTCTTGGGGTTCTTGGGCTGCTCTGGGAAATTTTGGCAACCACTCTTCTATGGGATTTTTTATCATTACAGCCTGCCAATGGCTGTTTTATTTTGTCGTGTGTTATGTGAGTTTGGGTTTGGATTGGGCACATGTGTGTCAAACTTGGCTGGATATTCTTCAGCTTGCAGGGGAATCCCTACCAGGCAGGTAGACACTGGGTCCTTTGCTGCTGCTGTAGACAGGCATATATTTTCTTGTTGCAGTGTCTGTGCCACGGTCACCCAGATGTTTTGGCAGGCCTGAGGGACGATCCACACAGTTGTCAAGACTGCTCAGTGCGAACAGGATGACAATTTGGACAGGGATCATTGTGAGGCTTGGTGGGAGGTAAGGTTTTTTCTAAAAAGAAAACACGAACACGTTTACAGCATATTAACAATCTGAGATCTGCTGGAATTAACCTGATTCTTTAAGAAGCTCCTGTCTTCTCTTTCCGGCGGCGTCTTGTTTTTGAGGCAACAGCTGCTTGCTTCTCTTCATCTTCTGTGAGTGATGAGTTTTTTGGAACAAAAAGTTTCACCCACTTATGGGGTATCCAGAGTGGGCCTGAGGAGGTGGATATGCACGCGTAGCCACATCCCCATGTCATAAGCTCATAGGGACCTTTAATTTCCCAGGTCTCTGGGTCTCTAATCAAAACTTGTGGTGGCTTTGATAACTTAAACTGATTACCACTGTTAAAATAACGTATTACTGGAGGACTCATGGTTTCAAATGAACAATTCAAGAAGTTGATGGTAAACATGGCTTTGCAGAGTTTTTGTTGTCGTGATATCCATGCTGTGCCACTGCTCTGCCTAGCCAGGACCTGTTTGAGCATCTGGTGGGCACGCTCAATCACAGCTTGACCAGTGGGGGAGTATGAGATTCCCCTTACATGCTCTACTCCCCACTGCTGGACAAACTCCAGAAATTCCTTGCCTTTGTACGCTGGACCATTGTCAGTTTCGATTTTCCTAGGGATCCCCAGTACTGAAAAGGCTTGCACAAGAGTTTTTTTGCATGTCCAGCCTTTTCTCCTGCGTGGGCAGAGGCATAAACTGCACCTGAATAGGTGTCTATGCTTACATGGATATATTTTTGGCGGCCAAAACTAGGATGCGTGTGATGTCTGTTTGCCATTCTTCACAGCTCTCAAGGCCTCGGGGGTTAACTCCCATGTCCAGCGATGGCATGGCTTGCACCTGGCAGTCAGGGCAGGTGGCCACAATGGCACGAGTCTGACCTCGAGTTAACTGGAACTTACGCATCAGGCATGTTGATGGTACAACTGGTGACTTTGCTTTGCCTGTTGGAAAAACATCCGGAAGGCGTGCCATTTCTGCTGGGGCTGCAAGGGCATCCGCCCTGTGATTACCCTCTGCGATCTCGCCTGGTAAATCGGTATGTGACCTCACGTGCATCACATAAAATGGGTGCTCTCGATGTGAAACTAAATAAATTAGTTTTGAGAGAAACCTGAAGTGACGCTCATTCTTGATGTCTTTGAGAACTGCCTGCTCTGCCCTGGATACTACCGCCGCCATGTAGGCTGAATCAGTAACCAAATTAATTGGCTCCGAAAACTTCTCAAAAACTCAGTTCAGCCACTGAGGCGATCTCTCCACAAACTTCACATCAGCTTCCCAACACTGAGTTTGGGGATTTCTCCAAGTCATCACCGACTTGTGGAATGCTCCAGATGCATCACTGAACACTGTGAGAGCCTTTAGTAGCCTACGGCTTCTTTTCTCACAAGGAATGAGATGGAACTCCTCATTAAACAATTTGTGAGATGGGGCATGGACTGATATTTGCCCACTGTAGCTGTCCAGGGATATTTGGAGGTTGGCATTCCCTTGGAGCAGACACTTGAACATCTCTTTGGTCAGCCTCTCAGGAGAGTTCTTTTCCTCCCCAGAAAGCTTAACTGGGAGGTGAATACACACAAAGTCACAACCAGCCAGCTCATGCAGTCTTAACCTGGCTTTCAGGATCAGCTGAGCTATCAGTTCTTGTGGCCTTGTGATAGTCTTGGACCGTTGGCACAGAGGAAGACCCACTCTATTATTAAGAGTCTCTCTGCTCTTCTGTCCATTGAAATATCAAACCGTATAAGTGTGGCAATTTTCTTAGAACAATGAATTTGAAAGGCAGCTCGGGCTGGTAACAGTGAGCCTGCCTCTCGGCTAGAGCCTTTTGTGCTTTTTTGTGTAGCAGTTTTTGCCTCTGGGGTCAGTTCTCTGGGAGAGAGCAGGTATCTCTCCGCCCTCAATAAATTGTTGAGGGTGCTAGGTCTTCGTTGGTAAGACCCAGCCAGGACCTGACCCAGTTCAAGGACCCACACAGGGAATGGAGATCTGCTAGGGTTTTGGGATCACTCTTGATTTCCAATTTTTGCAGAACAATGGTCCGTGCAGTGATCTCCAAGCCCAGGTACCTCCAAGGTGGTATCTTTTGAACCTTGTCTTCCTGTAGTTGGAATCCAGCAGCGGTTAAAACCTTAACCACTAGGTCAAGCGTGTGTTGGAGTGTATTGTCATCAGGGGCACACACAAGCACATCATCCATGTAGTGAAGGATAACGGCCTCCTTTTTCTTGGCATGTACTGGGGATGGTATGGAGGCCACATATTGCTGACAGATGGAAGGGCTAGATTTTAACCCTTGAGGTAAAACCTTCTAATGGCAGCGTTTCATTGGTGCTTCTCTGTTAATTGTAGGGACTGAGAATGTGAACCACAGGGCATCTCCTGGGTGTAGAGGAATCTGGAAGAAACAGTCCTTAATATCTAGGACAACCAATTGCCAATTTTGAGGGAGCATTGATGGGGAAGGCATCCCTGGTTGGAGGGACCCCATGTCCTCAATTCTTTTGTTTATTTCTCGGAGGTCATGGAGGAGTCTCCACTTATTCTTCCCTGGCTTTTTTATTAGAAAGACCGGGGAATTCCAAGGACTGATAGTTTCTTTTATGTAACCTTTTGCCAATTGTTCTTGTACTAGTTCCTTGAGTGCCTCAAGCTTTTCTTTTCTAAGTGGCCACTGGTTAATCCAGACTGGGGTGTCATCCAGCCATGTTAACTTTCGGGTAGGGTGCTCCATAATGGCCACCTCTAAAAATCCTGGGGGTCTTTTGGGATAACTAATCTGACCCCCCCACTGGGACATAGTGTCTCTCCCCCACAAGGGAGTTTTTTAGTCGATGACAAATGGGTGGACACTGGCCAATTTTCCATCTGGCCCCTCAATTTGTACCATGCTTTTTGAGATTTTTGCCAATTGGAGCCCTCCTATACCTTGAAGTCTGCGTGCCACAGGTTGTAAATTCCAATGAGAAGGCCATATCTTTTCTGGGATAACGGTGACGTCTGATCCACAATCTATACAGATCCACAATCTATACAGATCATCGCCGTTTATGTGGAGATGATCGGTCCCACAGGTTAGGTTACATCCCATCATGGGTTTGCCCTCACCCACCACTTCTGCACAGTAGATGTCAGGTGTTTTGCCATCTGCTGGTACCCCCGCTGGAGTGGGGATGGCCTGGGCGATGTTTTGCCCCTTGGTCAAATAGAAGGGTGGCTGAGGAGAGCACACCAGGAGAGTGATTTTAGGTACATTCCCCTTAATGATCATAGGAACAATTTCATTTTCTACAGGTGTGTGCGCAGTGTCCCCAGTAGCAAAAAACTCACTGTCTGGTCCTGTGTGCTCTACCGTCAAATCTTGCAATTTCTCAGGCAATTCTACCTCAGTGATTGTCCAATGGGAAGATCTGAAAAGAAAATCATCTTTAGTCATTAGTTTAAAATGCCTGCAAGGCTGCCAAGCCTTGTTAGATAAGCATTCCTCACTTTTTTCTTTTTGTTTCCCTGCACCCAGCTCCCCTTCCCCCTCTTTTTTTTTTTTTTTTCTGGTAAAAGACAGTCCTTTTTCACAGTGGAACCCGCTGCATTTATGTCTTGGCACGTCACAGTCCTGCACTCTGGTCCTAGTTGGTTGGATGTTCCATTTCTCTGGGTCGTTTTCTTTCTTTGCTGGTTTCTGGGGCAGTTCCTGGAGAGATGTCCAAGCTTTCTGCACAGGAAGCAGGTGATGTGTTGAAGCTGTCTTGGTGAAGACTGTCGTCTGTCCTCTTCTGGTGTTACAGCTGCTACAGTCAGTCCTTTGGATGGTCAATTCAGGCTTGTCTTCTGGTGTGCTGAACAGGTCTGCTTTCCTGGCACATGCCCTCGCTATCTGTGTCACCGTAGGGGGGTGTGGGTCGACAGGCATTGCTACAATTATGCTGCAGCGGGCTTCGCTGGCATTCTTCAGAGCCATCTCCTTCAATATTTCTGCCTGTGTTACTTGGTTTTGAATTTGCTGTCCTATTGCAGCTCACAGGTGACCCACGAACTGCAAAAAAACTTCTGAACCATACTGGTTAATATTGACATAGCTACCTTGCGGAATGACAGATGGTAATTGGTTAAAAGCCTTTTCTGCATGTTTACTAATTTTCCCTAGAATGAATTTTGATAACACTCTAGCTTGGTCCTCTGGGATAGTCCACTGTTTTTCCCCGCACAAGTGATTGTAGGTAATACCCTCCCATCTAAATCTTTAGCACCTTGAGCAGTTTGACTAAGTTCTTTAAGGAGCTCTTTCAAGTATAATTTCCAGGTTTCTTCCCAGAATTCTAATTCTGAGGGAAATAATATGCATTTAAATATATCTTTTAGATCTGTTGGTGTTAATTCAAGAGATGAAAAGGTGGATCCAAATGCACTTTTAAACATCTCACCATTTTGGCCAAACTCTTTGTACGTTCTGTACAACTCCATCTTATTATTGTAAGAAAAAGGCTGATAGTTTCTTATTGCATTATCTCTTCTTGTATACATGATAGGAGCCGCTAATGATATTGTATCAGTTGTTTCATTTTGATTTTCATTGCCTTTCTCTTTGGTTTTGCTTCTATGGGGACTGGCTGTGAGGATGTCCTCCTCCTCCTTACCCTCCCTCTCACCCTGGGTTTTGGCCCCACCTGCAGCCTTGGCTGGGGGCTGCACCTCGGCCCCGCCCCCATGGGGACCCGTTTGGGAATAACACGAGTTCCCGGCTGGGACTGATTCCAGCCCTGGCTTCTTTCCATGTTCTGTGCTCTTCCCGGGCCCTGGCAGTCCTGGGTCCATGCCCCGACCACAGCAGCGTCGGCCCTGCTCCCACCCCCGGCAGCCCCAGCTTCACCCCCTTCCCAGGCAGCCCCGGCTCCACCCCCTTCCCAGGCAGCCCTGGTCTTGCCCCCATTCAGGGCAGCCCTGGTCTTGCCCCCATTCAGGAGAGCCCTGGTCTTGCCTCCATTCATGAGAGCTCCTGTTCCATCCCCATCCCTGGCAGTTCTGGTCCTGCCCACACTCCTACCCCTGCAGGGGCTGTGTGGGTAGGCATGGGAACCAGAGAGGGGTGTGTGGGTGTCAGGTAGGGGCTGTGGAGGCAGGTGTTGGAAGGGGGAGGCATGGGAACCAGGAAGTGGGAGGGCTGTCTGGGGGTACAGGGTAACCACAGAATCACAGGCAGGGTCACAGGATGATCTCACAGAGGGCAGAAACATGAGCGAGGGGGCAGGGACATCTGCAGGGAGGAAGGGGTTGTAGGGCCAGAAGGGGTTGGGGGAGGGGACATGTGGGCGAAAGGGATTGTGGGAAGGAGGACAGTATGGTGGACTAACCATGTGCTTTCTGCCATGTTTGAACTTATCCACAAGGTCATGGCTGTAGTTCTCAGAATCAGTAAAGTATGAACTTTTGGGTATAGCATCTGGGAAAGAGTGTTATGGGAAAAATTCTCTAGTAGTCTGCGCATAACTGCTACAGCCAGGGTGCAGGAGGAGAGGTGAAGGGCCAGGAAGGCAGTGGCCACTTTCTTGCCAGGCTCCCTGCGTCTGTTGGGCTGTCCTGCACCTCCCCTCCAGCTCAGGGGCAGAAGGAACAGGAAGAGGGAGAGGAAAATCGGTGGGAGAGGGATTTTGTACTGGCTGTTTGTCCATATGCTTCTCACTTTTCTCTTGTACTGGCTGCTTCTCCATCTGCTTTTTGTTCACCCTTTCGTTCACGAATTTTAAGCAACACTGGGAGGAACTTACAAGCTGTTTTATCTCCCATTTCCACACTTTTTGTTAAAAATGTCTCAACTTTGTCCCAGGCCAAAACAGAATCTGCAATTTGCTGGGTGAATTCAGGCAGGTTAAGAGACAGCCAGCGAACGAATCGCTGTAGTTTTCCCCTAGAGATTTTAATATTCCCCACCTAAACTATCTAGGATTTGGGAATATAAGCCTTTTTGCTGTACAGAGAGCTTTGACCCCATTTTTGATGTTAAAATGCAGTTTGCACAGTTTTTATCTCCCCTTTTGCAGCACAAACCAAACCAAAAACACAACCAAGCTTAGGAAAAGGCTCTGTTTCTCCTCCCTTCTGCTGTGAGGTAAGATGGAGAAACCACGTGTGAGGAAAGCCTGTGGCTTTTAAACTGCCGCTGCCAGCTGCTCAGACGATGCTGTGGCCATGTGACCACCAGAGCGCAGGGAGAAACGCAGAGACTGTGAGCCCACGCTGCCTGAAACAGCAGAAAAACCATGTCTGCATTTTGCCTGCGCGCCCCACCGCCACTGAAAGCTGGTGCCCCCTCGCACGCCTAAAACCCTCACCACCTATGTGGCGACCTCTCTTTTGTAAGACTGAGTCTCTGTGCTCTGTGGTGGTGTGCGTTTTTGAAGTTTAAGTGGACTTGTTTATTGCAGTTTGAATTGTTCTTTGTATATTGCTCAGTTATGTGGAACATCCCTCTATACCCTACTCATCCCTCCTGTTGGTACACCCCATGTTCCTCCCTTTTATCAATCTTACTGTCTCCTGTCCTCAGCTCTGTCAGTCTAGGCTTCACCTCTCCCAAAGATGCAGAAGGTTCCAGGGAGGGCGTCGAGTGATTGGCTGAGCTCAGAGAATCCCCCTCCCACCTCCTGTGATTGGTTGAATAACTTGACTGATAGTTTGTTATGCTCTGCCCTCTCAGACCTCATTGGATGTATGTTGTTCCTACCCCTGTGATCTTCCCATTTATAAGTTGATGCACAGAGCTGCTCGGGCCTCTGTCCTGCTGAGCACTCCACTGGGTTTGAATAAACACCCTCCGTGGTTCACTCTGCCAGAGTCTCCTCTTCTTTCCTTACCAACGCTGTATTTCTCCTCAGTGCAAGTGTCTCAGAATCCACTGTACTGGCAGTGGGCACTGTATCTGCCAGTTGTGGATGGTGGTGGCAGGATTGGAGCAGGTCGCTTGGGAAAAATCCTGCTCTCCAACAGCGCTCCGCTACCCCCACACACTTGGGGATCCAGGGGGCCCCAAAATTACTTACCCCTTCCTCTTGGGATTTTGGCTGGTCTGAATTTGCTGTAAAGGGTCCCTTGTCCAGGACTGACCCAGCTGGATCTCGATGTGCTGCTGGTCCAATCCCTCTCTAAAGCACCATGCAAAAGTGGCACTTCTAGTTTGGGTGAATGACTGTCCAAAGCTTGTAAAATCCACTGGTTTCAAGTGGAAATCCAGCTAACCATGTGGGGTCTCAAACCATATGGGAAGCCCCGCATAGGGATGCCAATCTGCCCCAGTTCCCACTCCACAAGGTACAAGCCTGGCTAGCAGATAAACCTCGGGGGAAAACCGGAGAGAGGACGAAGATAAAAGACAAAAGGTGCTCTCTGTTCCTCAGGAAGAGTCCTGCTCTGTGGGAGTGTAGGGCATTCCTTTGAATACCCTGGACAGACAGAAACTTAAACAACAAGGTTTGAGACCTGTACAGGAGGGTTTGAAACCTGTACAGAAGTGACCTGTTTAGTATAGTAGGTAGATATTGGTGTGAAACTGTAAATAATAGATATGTAATGATCTGTATAAAAGATGACGAGCTGTGAAGATCTTGGTCGGGCTCAGAACAGAAAGAAAATATAAAAAATAATAACACAAAAAACCTTGAAAACTGAACGTCTGAAGACTCCGTGTTGTTCCTGCATCTGGCTTGGGGCTTTTCAGAGGGCAAAGCACTTTAAACCACCCCAATCTCAGGAAACCAGCCAAACCCGAGACTGCTGTTTAATGCAGAACCTACACCATGTGGTCCCAAGAGGGGAGAGAGAGAGAGAGAGCGAGCTTATCACCAAGTTTTATGCCCTTGGCAAAGGAGGGAGGAGGGGAGAGGGTCTGCCGACCAATGGAGAGAGACCCCAGGAGAGGTGGGCACAGGTGGTGTCAGGTTTAAAGGTGCAAGGGTTTTTGGGAAGGTAAGTTTTACAAACATTTTCTGAACAGGAACATCTAGTGCACCATAACAACATGGACTAGCTACATTAGTGCAGTACAACATTCGGCCATGCCTGAAGAAGACACCACTGAGGGACAACTGCGGCATGGTTACCCAATCTGGGCCTCCAGGACCAGCTGGCTACCCCCAGACTTAGAGACCAGTCTGCACCAGGACAATTTGGAAGAGCACCAGGACTGGTAAGACATTGGTGGCAGGAGTAAGAGGTGAGAAAATGGTTGTGTGAATGAGACAGGGGCCAGCAGCTCGGACCCCTAAAGCAAGTGGGAACCCCTAGTACTGTGGTTGTGGACTCGTACAAGGGGGCCGGCCGGGAATGGGGGGAGGCAAAAAAGAATAAAGAGTGAGTGAGGCGCCTCCTGGGAGCATAAAGAGGCTCCCCGCTCCAGGCGTGTGAAGGGTTCTTTAGTGTATGGCTGGCACGCATAAGGGGTAAGCTTCCCTACTGAAAGGGCACATGGAGGGCCTAGGCGAGTAAGAGTCACATGAAGGCAACCTAAGTAACTCCCAAGGTGGTGTGTGGGGGTGCCTAGGTTAACTGTGAGTGAACACACCCCCTCTTCTTGGGTACCCTAGAGGACTTGACTGGGGAATTGGAACTGGGAGTCCCCAGGCCCTAGCGGCACCAGGCACTCAGCGAAGGACTCTCACTTATTAGGGTCTGTGACACAGGATGTGCTGAAAGGCCCAGCTGACTGTCATGGCGCAGTCTCGGCTCAGGGAGTTCCTGCGAAGGGAGGTTGTAAACCTTCTGCTGGAGAGCACAGGGGCAGATAGTCTGAGCAGGTGGGCAAGGCAACTAGAGTAACACACGCACGCATCCCTTTGCTGAAGCCATCCCCTGGTGGGTGGGTTGACTAGGAGGCAAGGGGGAATTCTCCTACCACTTGCTTACGCTCAGGCCTCGCGCAGAAGCTATGCTCAATGAGAAAGGGGCATAGTGAGGGAGTGGAGAGGCAGGGGGTTCCGGGGTTCCGGGGTTCCGGGGTTCCCTGCTGACAAAACTTGGTGAATGGTACTGAAACAAGAAAAGGGGAAGGTCCCAGGGTGTCTAGTGCAAGGGTCTCCTCAGGACCATCGACTCAGGAGTGCTCATAGTCTCCACAGGGAGGAGGGTCAGGGAGGCGAGGCGGATGGGGGAAACACAGAAAGGCCTAATGAAAAGGAGAAAGGGGGATCAGGCCCTGCTGGGTCGGGTCGATCTAAAGTGTTGTCTGTAGCAAGTGGAAGGCCAGCCTAGTGTAGGAGAGATTGCAAATCCCTGTGTAAAAGGGTTGTGTGAGAGAAAGTGTAGTGAGAGAAAGTGTAAGTGAAAGAGAGTGCAAATCCCTTGAGTAAAAGTGTTTTTCATTCTTGCTGAAATTTAAAAGCTTAGTTGCCCGTCATTAAAAATTTCTGTTCGAGTAGGGGCACCTTTACAAAATACAGTTTAAGTGAGGGCCTGAAAGGGGAAGTTCCTCACTAAAACTTGAGGAGACACTGAGTAACGCAGTCGTCACCAATATGGTTATCATGCGT
>VZUI01056524.1:0-19121 GCA_013401135.1 Cettia cetti | reverse complement strand
TTCTCTTTCTCTTTCTCTTTCTCTTTCTCTTTCTCTTTCTCTTTCTCTTTCTCTTTCTCTTTCTCTTTCTCTTCTCTTTCTCTCTTTTTTCTTTTTCTTTTCTCTTTGTCTAAGGGCTATTTTTATCGCAGGTATTCTCCATAAAGCCATAAAGTCTCCTAAAATTCTTGTGAAATTTTCAGTGGATTTCCCAGCAACATCTTCTTAAGCTTTGTCAAACATAAATTGCTGTCTTATCACTTTTGCAGGTGGATATTTGACTTTATGAAGCTGAAAATTGTAATTGAGAAGCTACTGCTTTCTGGAGGGAGTATGTGAGTATAAGGTGGTTTGATTTTCCAACTCTTTAGCGTAACGGATAAGTTATCAAGAAACTAGCTTACCTAGTCATATATCCTGACTTACGACTACTCATTGACACATGGGTTTTCCTGGAGCTTGACATCAATGGATGCTTCTTGAGTCTACTTAACCACTTGACAAAAGCAGATTTATCCAATAGACACTTCTAAACCCATTGCTTGATTTCAGTACATTATATTCTCCGCCTTCTTGACAAAAGTAAGACTTATAACAAATATTTTGATGTTTGTGTATGAGCCTTGTGAAACCATCAGAAATAATTTGCAAACCCTTAATTAGATCCAAAAAGGAAACACCAAGGTGGATCTAATTTCTCAACAAGTTTCTGTTCAAAGTATTATGCTAACATTCTTCTTAGAAGGTAGAAAGATTTCTCACTTTCTTCATTTTGACAACTCACAATGAAGGACTGGTGTTCATAGTCCTGAAAAGTACCTTAGAAGATCAATCAATCAATCCAGTGGTTTAAAATTGCAGACTCAAGATTGTTTTAATATGGACTTTGATACATTGAACTTAAACCTGCTAGCACTGAAGTTACTGTTGGCATGCTCTGTTTCCTGTGGATGAAGGCCTAAAAATGAACACCATAATCTAACACAAGTCCCCTTTCTAGTTCAAAAAGTATAATTATGATTTATGGTGCAAACAATGTCAACATTAGTTTTATATATCACATGAAAATTTCAAACTACTGCAAGTATTATATGATACATACGTTGACTCAGACATTGACTACCTCATGCATAATATGTCATGTAACTTCTTTTTTAAAACAGTGTAACACTACATCACAAATTCTGTGTCAAATCTGATTCCTCCTTTATATAGAGTTTCTCTTCAGACAAAATCTCCTTTTTACTTGTGTTTGGAAGTCAGTAATTAATATATCATACAAGGAACACAAAATTACCACTGCCTTACCAGGACCTGCATTTTTCCAAGTGAACTAAAACCCTCTTTGTAAACCACATTCACACTTTAACCTGATACAATGTGCAAAATTTCTACTATAAAAGGTACAAATGTTGTGTATAAACTAGAATGTACTCTGCTAACATGATTGCTTTTTAAACACAAAGAGTAAAGTTTAAGTGAAGAACAACTTTCAAAATATGACTTGACATGAACTCAGTTAAACCAGTTACTTTTCTACTTTACAATGTGTACAATGCATTAGACTGAAACTGGAAAAGATTACCCAGCAAAACGCAGTCAAATGCATTAACCTAATTCTTATGAGAGATAACATACTGCTAAAATATTAATCTGAGTCAACAGGAAAGATGAGACTTGGAAAATTCTGGAAAGAACTATACAATAGATGTCAACAAATCCCACAGTCCTCCTGCTTCTCCACTCAAGGTTTTGAAAAATAGATTGCATAAATCTTAGAGGATAATTTAAAATATCATTTGCATCAGGTTTGAGCACAGCAAGACAATTAATTATCATGACTTCCACATCTACTGATCTAGCCCACAAATCCTTCTTGACTTGGCATTGTCCCAGTCAGTAAGAAGGAAAATCAGACTATCACGTGTATGTTCATTTTTCCTAAGTCAGGAGGTAGAAGTAAAATCCATTATGCATTTATGAAAATCTTACATATGCCACTGACTCGCAGAAGGCAGAAAATATATCTTCTAATCAAGATATCAATAGAAACTGTGGCAAGGCAACACAGAAGCTTTTTTTGTCTTATTAAACCTACAGTAATGCAAAAGCAGAATTTCTTTCAGCTAGTTTTCAATCACACTCTTTCAGTTCAGCATCTCCAGGAAAAACATTGCCAGCTCTTACATACTATTTCTTATCACCATTCTGACAGTGATATACAATATTTCATGATAGAGATGCTATTTATGATCTGCAAGGTGTTTAAAAATGACAAAGTTCTGGTTAGACTTCCATGTGTTTTGTGGGAAGCAGAAGAGGGATAGCAAGGTGTCATTCAACTAACTAGCTCAGTTCTCTAAACAGTAGTAGTTTCACTTTCATTGACCAGAAAACCACCAGAAAGATTAGGAGATAGGTGCTAAAAATTGTTATATAAATATATGCTTGGAATTATGTCTGAATTTTGTTCATCATTTCAACATACATGCAAGACCTGAGCTAAGAAAAATACATGAGTAAAGGAAAAGGCTTTTCCTATTTTTTTAAAGAAAATGTTGCATTTATAACTATTTATAAACCACATCCTACCATCCACATAAGTACATCTGTCCTCATTTATTTTACCCCTATATATCAGAAGAAGTAGGGAAAACGATATTTATACTAATATTATTTGGTTACTTTCATTACAAACCACTCAGAAAAGTCTTCACAGACTTTAAAATTAGTTGTTTCTCATTGAAAGAATGTATCATGATGATAGACAGATGAAATATGAAGCTCCTAGTTTCAAGAACATTATTTAATCTTGCTCAATCAACTCAGTATCCAAAATTCTATCCCAAAATCTTTTCTGTCTTTTTCAGTTTGCCTTGTGTATTAGAGGTTGGTTTAAGAAAGCAGTCTTTGTCTCACAACTGAGAAAATTTCACTTCTCATTCCAATCAAAGTTTAAAATCTAACCTAGCTTTGGGTAGTATTTGGTCAGGAAATACTACCATTGGTATTTTATATCAGAGTTTAGTCCAGGTTGGTAGCCTGAAAAGTGTAGAAAACACTTAATGCTAACCTAACTATAACCAAAAAAATTAGTTCTTCTGTTTAAGAATTACAGTCAAATCAAAATAACATGAAATTATCCAAGAGCTACTCTAATTCTTTCATCTCATAGCAGTGTGTTTTTTCAATGCTGGACATTACAAAAAATATCTGACATTTGCCACTCTAAACCCTTCCAAATTTCAAGAATGTCATTAAAATTGTATTACTGAGATCCTTTGCACACACTGAAAACAAAAATAAATATCTCTCCAAAGTCCCACTGGTAATTAGTATATTTATGCCACTATAGACATAGTTTTCCAACATGGAACTAAGTCACCCAGAGTACTGTTCTTGAATATCCCGTGTAAGGAGCAGATTTAATTTTGATTTCTGTTTCAACACTGTCAGAGGCATGTGGGGAAGGGGTTGCACATGTGCCATTTGCAGGAGGCAACTAGGAGAAGATGGGAGAAAGCCTTGCCTCTGGGGAAACTTTGCCTGGCAACCATTTCATGTCTCACATGGGACAGGCAGTCAGCAAGGGAACATCACACACTACACCCTCCAGAGAGGCTCTTCCAATCAGATGATGAAAGGTCTCCACCAATGGACTGCAGTGGAAGGTTGGACTGGGCCAATGGTCTCCTGTCAGCAGGCAGGCATTGAGAGGAGCCAGAGAGCACAAAAGTTACTGCTTCATAAGCTCTGGGGCCTTCTTTCTGCTTGCCCTAGCTCTAGTCTGTTTTTGTCCTTTCTGCCCTGGCTCTAACCTGCTTTTTTGGCTCTTCTGCCCTTCCTGGCCCTTGCTCACCCTGGCTCACTTGTCCTCCCTCTCACTGGGCACTTGGTTGGGCACTTGGCTGACCTCTGAGCCTCCTGTCGCCTGTCCTGCCTCTGTGTTCCTGTCTGACACCCTGCCTGCTTCATCCATGCATTCCTGCCTGCCTCTATACCTTACTTTGCCAATCCAGCCTGCGGCCACGATCCCCACTGTTACCCTGTCCAGGGTTCTGCAGCGAGTGCCTGAGTGCCCACTCACCGCATATCCAGCCTCCCATCAGTGCAGGAGCTGTGCCTGTGGAGCCAGGCTCCTCTCAGAGCTGCGCAGCTTCCCTGGCAGGCAGCATGTGCACAGCACCTGCCACATGGGCATCCACGGTGCACCTCGACCTTCTGGTGGTAACGCCTGCTTCTCTCTCTCTCCCCCCACCCTTTTCCATTTTCTTTTCTCCTTTTCTGTCTTTTCTACACTTTTTTAGTAGGACAACAACCTTTTTGTTACCACTAAACAGTAATCAGATTAAAACTTTTTCTCGTTTGCCTTAATTTCATCCTAGACCATCCACTTTAAAAGAACTCCTCACAGTTCCCCATAGTGGAATACAACTGACATCTTGTATAAAGAAACTCTGGCAAGACAGTGTGCATGTTAAGTACATCAATCTAATATTAGATTTGTGCAATGCAGACTTTGCAGCTAAATTACCCCCTTCATGTTCTTTTCATAGACACTGGAGGCGTTTTGGAAGGTTGGTGAATGTGACAACTCTTAGACAACACATTTATGATACAAAGTATTTCTTTCTAGATCCCACTGACTTTTTTCAGAATCATAGAATATGCTGAGTTGGAAGGGACCCACAAAGGATCTTCAACTTCTCAACTTTTCAACTTTTCAACTTTTCAACTTTTCAACTCCAACTCCTCATCCTGCACAGCACCATCACAGAGTCACACCATGTGCCCAGGAGTATTGTCCAAAGGCTTCTTGAACTCTGTCAGTTTTGGTGCTGTGACCACTTCCCTGGGGAGCCTGTTCCAGTGCCCAAGCATTCTTTGGGTGAAGAACCTTTTTAATATCTGACCTAAACCTTTCTTTACACAACTTCACGTCATTCTCTCGGGTCCTGTCACTGGCTACTACAGATAAGAGAAAGAGATCAGTTCCTGCACTTCTCTTCCCCTCACAAGGAAGTTGTAGACTGCAATGGGGTCTCCCCACAGTATCCTCTTCTCCAGGCTGAACAGACCAAGAGACATCAGCTGCTCTTCAGATAGCTTCCCTTCAAGGCAATGAAGATGCCCTCCTTTTGATGCTTACAGTTTAATATCTCTCTTATATTGCAGCATCCAAAACTGCACACAATACTCAAGGTGAGGTCTCCCCATTACAGAGCAGAGTGGGACAATTTCCTCTCTTTCCTGACTGGCAATGCTGTGCCTGATGCAGTGGAGGACATGGTTTGCCCTCCTGGCTGCCAGGGTACTGCTGATTCATATTCAACTTTCTGTCAACCAAGATCCCCAGGTCTCTTTCCACAGCACTGCTTTCCAGCATCAGATTGCTCAGTCTGTCTGTTCATCCAGGGTTGCCTCATCCCAGGTGCAGAATCTGGCACTTTCCCTTGTCATATGGATGGTGATTGCCCATCTCTCTAATGTGTTGAGGTCTCTCTGTAGGCCCTCCCTGCCCTTCAAGTAGTCAACCCTTCCCAGTCTTGTACCATCTGCGAACTTGTTTAGTATCCCTCCCAGTCTTGTGTCTAAGTAATTTATGAAGATATTGAAGAGCACAGGGTCTAAGATTGAGCCCTGTGGAACCTCATTAGTGACAGGACACCATTCTGATGTCACCCTGCCTCTATTCAGTATAATCCTTTGTGCCTGACCCATGATCCAGTTGCTCACCCATCACATGCTGTGTTTATCCAGCTACAGCTGGCCTGGACATTTAGTTCAGGAGGATACTGTGAGAGACAGTATGGAAAGCTTTACTGAAATCCAAAAAGATTTCAGTAAAGTAGGAGGATAGATTATGGGACATTAGGAATGGGGCTACAGCCGAGCCTCATCTCTAATGGGGTGCAGCTGTGTAAGAGAGGTGAACATCACTGAAGGAAAAGAAGCACAGAATGCTGATGGAGTCAGCAATCACAAAGAGTAAAAGGGCACATAGGTGTTATGCATGTGAGAAACAGGGTATAACAGGTTGTATTGGGGAATCATTGTTGATGCTTGCCACCATCTTTGGCATCAGTTGTGTGTCTTCCATCAATTACATCTACTATCTTCCCTTGATCAACCAGCTGGGTTGCCTTATCATAACAGGAAATAATTTACTTATACCTCAGCAGGTAATGAATGGGCTCTAGATATGAATGCTAAGAAGATGAAGCCTACTCTCAGTGTCTCACTGCATTCCTCAAGGACATCTCTATCCCACTTTACCATCCAAAGCAGTTAGAAGTCTAGTGACCAGTTAACTAGTATTAGCTAAGTAATACTTTACTTGGAAGAAAAAGCAGAGTAGAAGACTAATAATATGTCAGTTCCCAACTAAGTTTCTCATGCCATCATTCTCAGGCACAAAAACAAATCACAACTAATTATAAAGTTCTCTCACATTTGTATTGGATGCAGGTAATTAGGGGGTTTTACATGAGGGTTGTGGGTTGGAGACAGGCACACAACACAGTACACACCAAGGACCATCAGCAAACAGTCCATTTTATTGTTTGGATCCTTCTTATATAGTAGTTTAAAACTCCCGGGTCTAAACAACTGATTGATCTGAGTCTTAGCCCCACCCAGCTCCTTGACCAGTGATGTGTCTGCTCTCTGGACTGACCTTGATTGGCTGAGGTCTCTGTATAGAGTTCGATTGTTCACTTAGGGACTTGTTTCTAGAACAAGCCAGGTTAGCCGAATGGGATTTGTTATGACCAGATTTATCTTTTCTAGATACAGACCAGCTGTGACAAGTGGTCTCCTAGACACAAATATATATCCTTTGTTGCATTCTTTTCATGCCTGAATGTAAGCTCATATTGCACAGAAGCTCATATTAAACATTATTAAAGCTTTATTTTTAAAATTTCATTCTTCTAATAGCAAAAGCTATTACAATGCATTATTTTCAGGGCACAACTTCAAAAAGGAAGTTTGAAAACCATTACAATATTGACATGAGCACTAAAATAAACCAAACTAACAGAAACCCCAATGCTCTCATAATTTGGACCTTCCATGTCATTCCAACAAAGTGTGCACTCAAAAGGAAAGCTATACAAACAGCATCAGAAAAATGGCATACATACATTTAAAATAAATTCCAAAAGTAAACTGTATCTACTTTTATCTCTCCTAACACTCTCATCACAATCAGTATTCAGATTCCAAGCCAAATAAGTACATATTAAATGCCTCTCATGCATCTCACAATGCAACGATGCAACCACTGCTAGATCCTCTTTAGGCACAAAAATTAATTTCATAAAGACTTCTTAAAATTGTAAATGCCATCCCAAGTGTATGGTTCTCAAGAGAAGAGCACAAGAGGAAAAGGGGATGAAAGATGGAACTCAAACTTCACAAATGTACAGTGCCTCAGATGTCTATAATTTCATATTAAATGAGTATAATTATAGAAAGGCTCATAGTTCTGTTTTCACTAAAATAGGGTTACAGCAATGCTGAGAATGAGATCCTAGATTAGAAATTGCTTCTCTTGCCTCAAGAAGATTTAGCTTTATGCATCTAACTGAAATTCCAGTTTAAAGCAGGGTTGTCCTTATCACCTGCAGTATTACAATGGTAGGCAGAATTGCTGTTGCATATGCAGATATACTTCAATCACAGTACACCTAGTGTGATCAATACTCTTGACATAAATCTACTCCTTGGCTATTTTCCATTCCTGTAGAATATGTAAATTACACTTCTGTACCACAAAGTGATAAGGAAAATAACCACCCACCATGACACTAATCACAAGCCCAAATAATTATTTGTCAGACTAATTTCTTTTTATTAGTAAGTATCTACTCACCTCAGAAAATTCAGATATAATATAGCTGTATGAAACTTCTATTTTGATATATTCCTTATGACTGAAGACATGCTCAATCCAGGATCTTAGAAAAATTATTAATATTGTTATAATCCAATGCATTCATATACTTTTTCTCGCAGAGTATTTAAACTTTACTTTGTTGATAAAGTTACTTACACTGGCTTCCAGGTCAGTCAAATTAATAAATGCAGTTATAAATGTTTGGTGGTGTTATTTGAAGGGGATTCTACGTCAGAAGGTTGTAGACTTTTTTTTAGAATACTGTCTGAACTCACTACAAAGGCCATCTAATAGGAAGCAGGGGAGTGGGGAGGGGGGTGGGGGGAAAGGAGACAGAGACAGAGGTTGGAGTGGAACAAAAAAGTAAGTAAGGAATAAAGGAGAGAAAGCTATAGGGAATAAAGGAGAAAAGAACTGTTGTGTCCCAGAATCTGTCAGTGTAATTTCCAACATGACATTTTCATTCCTGCTCCATAGAAAGATATTTCTTTTTAACTGACAGATCTGGGCTCATCAAACATACAGGTTTCTAGTGCACATCAGTCTGCATATACCAGAATAAAGTATGAAACTTTTGTCCCAAACTTTTTCCGGGAATCCTCTTTGTAAGACTGTCTTATCTCTAGTCATCACACAGAAGGTACAAATGGACTGAAAAATCTTCAAGAAAGTATTGTAGAACTGTAGTATTTCTGTGACAAATTTAAGATTTAGCAACAGTACATTTCTTAAGAACTTTTGCAAATATACTGCCAGAGAACTTATCTATACAGGCAAAAAAAAAACTCTCTAAATTTTTTTCATCCAGAAATTCTGGTATCATGTCTTAAGATTAAAAGTAATTTAGAAAAATGCATGGAACCTTTTTCAAAATTTATTTTGTGGGAAATTTTTGGCTTATTCTCCTGAAAGTAGATATAGTAATTTTAAAAATCTGTGGTTTAGGAAAGATCTTAGCAAATATGGAGGAGGAAAAAAAAATGAGAGAAAAAACCACCAAACTTGTCTAGATAAATTCTTACAGGTTACTGATATATGGAAAATTCAACATAAAGTGTTCTCATTTTATTAAATAATAATATTGAGCATAAAGTCCAATAAAAAAACTGGATCCACTTTCTTGATCAACAAGCTGAAAAAAATACTCAGTATATTTCATTATGTTAAAATGTATATCAGAATTATTAGGTTTGCAAGGGAATTTCTTACTCTTTGCATGCTATGAATTTCATGGCTAGGTTCTAGAAGCATGAACTACAAGACTGTAGACTAAGATTCAGCAGGCACTTACTGCTCCCCACTTCCCCACCCATCTTACATGAATGTATTGGGTTTGGAGGCTGAGGCTCATGCCACTAAGTGACAAAGGAGCTGCTTGCCAGTCTTGTGTCAATGATATGACTTTAGAAAGGAGCTACATTAGTGAAACTGAAAGGATGGAAGCCGCACAGCTCTCAACAATGAAAAGGCATAAGCAGCAACAAGCACCCTGGAGACAGGCCATGACAATAGATAAGGAACAGGATGCAAAATGTTTTCAGCACAAATCCAAGGTATACTAATATTATACAGGTGGAAAGACTGTGTTCCATAATTAAGTTATTACACAGGTGGAAACTAATGAACTGTTAACATACAAAGAACTACATAAGCTACACTACAAATGCTGCTTGATAAAAAGTAACATCAATTTTTAATGTTAATTGTAACTATAAATTGACAAAGTCATAATCACTGGTTAATTAACAGCATCAAAAACTATTTCAAACCATGAAGGTCTGTGATAATTTGTACTTCAAACTCAGAATTAAAATTTTTGACTTGTCAGTGCTTGACTTCACCTGCCACTGTTATTCTGTAAGTGGAATACAGAATGTTCCTGCTGTTATTCTATAAAGTGGAATATCAATCAGACACAGATCAAAGGGAAAAAGAGAGAAATATTGTGTGAACCTGGACTGGTTTTCTTCCCTTTTTATCTCTTTCTCCATCTGTAAGACTAGGAAAATACTTACTGGTAGGCTAGAAAAACTTCAGAAATTCTTATGGATTATTTGATATAACGTAAAACCTAAGGGAAGTCCCATGACTTTGTTTCTGGAATGAGACAAAGTCTCAACAATATATATATAGTTATTGCTTCTTGTCATTACAATTAGCTCATATAAAAATCCATCTTCACTAACTCAATCAATTCCCATTAATATGGGTTTTCTTGATTAAAATAGAAACAAGAACTGTACAACAATATTTTTTGCAAGACCAGTCTAGGCAAGCATAGGATTTCTGACTATGAAAACCATTTGTATTTCTCACTGAAGGTAATTTAACTGTCAAAGCTCTCGGGTTTGGTCGGTGGGTTTCCCGAGATTCAGGTGGTATAAAGTCCTTTGCCCTCTGGAAAGCCCCAAGCCAGATGCAGAAACAACACAGAGTCCTCAGATGTTCAGTTTTCACGGTTTCTCATGTTGTTTATTATTTATCTTTTCTTCCCGCTCTGTGCCCGGCCAAGGTCTTCACAGCACAGGCATCAGGCAAGGACTCACTCCCATATCAGGACTTGTCATCTTTTTTACAGATTATTACGTATCTATTATTTACAATTTCATACCAATATCTACTAACTATACTAAACAGGTCACTTCTACACTGACCCAATCCCTCTAAAGCTACTTTGTGCCACCGTCACAGCAGAAGATGGAGACAAAGAAGAAGAAGAAGACCCCAGGGCACCGCCCAGATTCCTCCATCTTGTCCCCATTCACCTCTATTTTAAGAACCCAAATGTGAGGAACTACACTACTTTTTACTACCCTTTGTGGCCTGTAATTCTTCTCTCAGTGTTGGAAGTTTTTCCCATGGACTAAAGTCGAAACCATTGTCCTTCTGGGCTGTGTACCAGGGTCTCCAACCCCCCTGTACAGGTTCCAGACCCCCCTGTACAGGTTCCAAACCCCCCTGTACAGGTTCCAAACCCTCCTGTACAGGTCTCTGTCAGTCCAGGGTATTCAAAGCAATGCCCTGGACCCCAACAAAAGCAAACATCAATTTTCAAAAAATGAAGATTTAGCAGAATTTAGTCTACATATGTGCAAGAAACTCAAAATACAAAAGACGTGGAAAATTAATTCTTTAGTTTATCATCAAAATTGAACATAAGGACAACAAACACAGTGCAGATATATGCATTAAGAAGCAATTAGTGTGTATCTGAAAATAAGTTGTTCCTATTTTGCAAGAGAAGGAAAATATTTTTCAACTTTCAGTATTAATTTTATAAAGTCAATAGGTCATTGTGGCCAACTGATTAGCTGAATTATTAACATTTGGATACTCAACAAGCACTTTGTCCACCCATTGTCACCTGGATGACAATGTCACCTCATAGCTTGCACGTTGTTTACTGCCAAAGACTGTGATACAGAAATTTTTAAAGATATAAGAGTGTTATAAAATTGAAATGGCTGGTAACAAACAACTACAACAACAACAAAATATAGATATATAAGCTTTCCCATTCATAGACATTGATAGAAATCTTTCATTAATCTAAAACTTATACTATTTCCAGGTGTAACTCTCTTGCATCAACCAGCTCATTAAACGAACCCATATTTAAAACAGCTTCTTGCTTCTTAGACCTGCAAACTCAGTGGTGACAATATTTACCTAAAATTTAAGTGCACTGAATGCACATACTTTATTGGAATAGAATCCACTGCACCCTATAGCTACTTGTCCAAATTCTGTGTGATTCTTTAGGAAAGACATCAGTAGTTGATTTGTCTTTACAGACAAGCAATTCAGACATATTAGAGTCCTTTGTTGTCTTCAGAATTCCTCCACTGGCTTAAGAAATACCAGGTTTCCTTTTTTATATAGGTGAAATATTAATTCTTCAGTACAATGTATTAGACTTGTCTAAAGTTAGCCAATACAGCAAACTCATGGTGCTTAGAAAGGATATCTCAAAATGAGAGGTAAGTTCAGAGGCAAGAGAGTGCTGTGAAGACTTAAATTTGTTCTGATGTTTTGCAATAAAAAATATTATCCCCATACATTGTGTTTACTGCAGAGAATTTTATACTTTTAAAATAATAAGGGATTAATAATAACAACCCTTATTTAAAGCCTATATTTATGTTCTATTTACATCATATAAAAGCATGGCATAAAACAACAATGAAACAAGAATTCAAACTAGCTTAACTTTAGGCAGGTTAATTATACTTTCATCTAAATAAGGTTTCTGTAATACTGCATTTATCTGTTGTGCATTTACAGCCCTGGTGTCTTAGAGGAAAAACAAAAGCACCCAATCTGATTGAAACACAGAGGGCATATTAGTATAAACTGCACACGACAGTGAAAAATTACTAGCATACATAAAATAAATCCTGATTCCATAAGGGACATCATGCCTTCTTTATCAATAAATGAGAAGTAATTTTGAATTCATAAAGTTCTAGTCTGAATTTTCAACTGAACAATTTATTTACCAAGTTTGACCCACATAGCAAAAGTTGCTGTTATTTTTGATTTTCATTTTATCTCAGTATCAGAATTAATCCAAATTCTGGTCCTTTCTCCAGCTTAACTGATTATAGTATTTAAAACTTGTTGAATGTCATCAGTAGCTGAAATCAAAACAAGCCTATTGCATCTAACTTAGTAATTTTTCACTCAGCCATATTTGCAGAAAACACAAAATTAGAATCAATGCCAATGGAACTTAGAATAAATCTTTACACTATCAGCACTTTTAAAGTTTAAAATTAAAAAAAAGAAATGCAACTCTACTGCACCAGTTATTTTGAGAACAAGATTTGATAGTATACTTGACATGAGAATACTTGGCAACAGATTTATGTAGACATGTTTGCTATACTTTTCTTCCTCTGTCTCATGCCCTTAGAGCCTGATCATCTCTAGAATGTTTTTAAAAAAGGAAATCTGACTCTGCCATGAAAGTCAAAAGGTGGATGAACTGAAATAGAAAATAATTTGCTTTACAATGTATTTCCCAAATTTGTAAGATAAACTCTGTTCTGTGGGATCTTCGCAAAAAAAAGTATTTAAAGTGTGCCATGGAATCAGCCAGCCAACTTTCTTCTCCTTTACATAACCACTGTGCACTTCAATCATTTGTGCAGTTAAGTCATCACCAAAGTCACAACTTTTTTTGATCTCTAACTATTGAGCAAACTGGAGCACTAGAAATTCACAATATTCACTGACAGTCTGAAGGAACATAACACTATCTTGAAATCATGTCTTCCACAGAGGCTGGAGATTTGGAAGTTACTACCTATGGAAAGCAGAGTATCTCTCTATCTCCTCCTCAGTTTCCTTTAAAATAGGCCTCTGTTGTCTTTGAGAGAGAGAAGGAACAGAAGAGACAAGGCAATTCCCTCTATCATAATTCATTGTCAATTAGGAATAGCTATATGTGAAGGACAGGCAAGACTTTCTGGCTTTCTGAACATTCAAAAAAACATTGATTTTTTTTAATACTGGTGTCATAGGGTGATTGGGGATGCTTGTATCCCCAATCGTCTGTTCTGTTTGTGCTGTATATTGAGTTCTGTAACTTTAAGACTGATTCTGAGAGCGAACCAGGGAAAGAAGAAGCACGGAGTTTGTTTTTTAAAAACGGCCTGACTCTTACACATTCTCTTCTCCTGAGCTCTGTTTGTAGGAGGAACGGACAGCGGTGGGACAGAGATCTCCGGTGCTTTTAGTTAGTTTTAGCTAGATGAGACAGAGAAGTTCCCTGGACGGTTTTTTCCTTTTTCATTTTTCTTGAGACTGTTTAAATCTGCTCTGAACTGAAAAAACCCAGAGGAGCACCGAGGGCTTGCATTTGCAGCCCACCAGGGCCTGGACCTCCAGAGGGACTGGGATTGATAAGAAAGAGACTGAGTGAACTGAGCTACACCCATGGTAAGGACTTTCTCAGTTTGCCATCTCTGTTCAGAGAGGTAAGAGGTTTTATTGTTTCATTGTTCATTTTATTGTTTCATATTCATTCTTTGTGCTTTAGGTATTTTGTTTGTTTATAAGAGTGGCTAATCAGCAGTGACAAGACAGATCTCTGGATAGCAGAACAGCTCTTGAAACATGGTTTATTGCATAGGTCGTGGGTACAAGAGCTTTGCCTGAGCCCCAGCTCAAAACATGCTGAAAGAGACCTAATTTCCTGTTACATTTTATCTCCTTCTGTGTTGAATATTCTGGTTTACACCAACCAACCAGTGCAAGATACAAAACCTAGAGAATTTACAAACAGCCTGTGAGAACTACTACATTACCATACCGCGCTACAGTCCAAAACCTTAGAAGCTAGTTTTGAGTTACCTTTTCCCTGCCACATTGGCAGGGCCCATCCCCCTTGGACTCTTGGCATCCCTTTGTTTGCCAGGAGTATTGCTCAATCACCAGGCATCCTGCCTTCAGCTAACTTAACCACTGTTTTCTGGCTTGGCATCCTACAACTCAAAGCTTGCTTTCAATTCTATTTCACTTACAGGTTTTACACTCTTAGAATCTTTTGCTAGGCAATTGTATTTCTAAGGCCTTCCTGCATCATCCTCCCCAGCATCTCCCCCATTCTGATGAACAACTAAAATCCTAGGAACTGTCTTATTCATTATTTTTTGCACACACTGAAGTATACAGGTTATTGCTAGTAAAACTATAATTATTACTATAAGAATAATCAAGCCTATTTTACAGAGTTCCTTTAGCCAAGATGCAAAGCTCAAGCCATAAAAAAAATTGTTCAGCCAGGATGGATCATCTGTTGTAATTTGGTTTGCTAAATTTCTTAAGTTTTGTAACTGTTTATGAATAGAAACAGAGTGATCAGATAAGTTACTTCAAATAACAGTTTAAAAAGGGTCTGTCAGGACTTGAGTTGGATAAACAGATGGTAGCAGAGCCTGCAGACCTAGCTAAAGCAACCCAGACATTTGTCTTTGGTTGATTTACAGGCAATGCTTCACTATAAAAACTAAAACAAAATGGTAAAAACAAAATGCACTCTTGCAAATAATAATACTCCATTTTTTTTCTTGAGCTGCTTTCGGCAGACCATTTTCTCCTGATGATTCTGTGCAGTTAAGGTTTTGGTGCTTGCTTCTTGACTTCCACTCGCTGGCTGGTTTGGAGGCATCAGCGGGCTTTGATGCGTGGTACGTCTTCATGGTTCTTGCTGGAACCCACTTGAGTCTTCCCCTCCTGAGGAGACAAATGCAGACTCCTTCCCTCATGTTATAAGATTAAATGGTCTTTCAATCTGTCCTGACTCTAAATTTTTAATCAAAACTGGGAGGTATTCTTTCAGTTTTGCCGTTTTGTTGTTCAAGAAATGTCTGTAAATGGGGGGATCAGGCTCTTCTGAAGAACTGTTCAGAAAATTATAAACATACAATTATACATTCAACCTCCTTTGAGGTGTGGCTTGGGTTTCTCCCCTTTTCTGTTGATATAAAATGTGTTTCAGAATCTGATGTGTTCTTTTTAGGGTACTTTTCAGTAGTTGTTTAAAATATGGGGAGCAAATACTACTGTCTTTTACTGCTTTTCTTAGTTCTTTAATCTTATGAGATGGGATGGGGGCCCATGTCTTGGCACTGTCAGGCTGAAAAGAACAGGGCTTATGACTTCATTAATATTCAGCTCTTTACTGAAAAGATCAGCTAGATGGGGGAAGCCTGGCAAGGTTTGCCCACATTGTCATGGCAACCCAGAGAAACCAGGAAGTGCAGAGAACTGGCCCTGTACCACAGAGCACACGTCCTGTATCCTAATCCTCATGGGAACACCCGGAAGCTTTCTGGTCTAGTCAGCCTTCCTCTCCCATTCCGACACCAGTCCAGTTCTTTGTAGGTCATGGTGAGTCTTCAAATTAGGATCAGGGGGTGCATCTACTTCTTCTTCAGCCAGGGCATCATCTGGTTCCCTCTCACTGTGGCGAGTTTTATTTTTGGGGGGGTGTTTCTTTCCCAAAAATGCCCCAAGGTGCTGAGGGTCAGTGTCATTTGCATATGCCTTCCTCTGGTGTCTGCTTTCTACTGCTGAGAGGGTAATTCCTGAAAGAAAGGCAGTTGTCAGGCAACAAGGACAGGCCCATTAGCCAGTATTGATGATTGATGGAGAGACGGGAAGACTGATTCAGTGATCAGAATTCGATTTTACTCAGATTTTCCAGATGCTTATATACCATGTCAAGCCGGTTAATAATTTTCACTACAATGATTAGATTATACATGTTACAGTCAAACTCATGCATATTACAACATGCTTGTTTGGAGAAGTTTGATTCCATCTTGTTTCCCGTAAGCAGACCAAATCCCATCTTCTTTTCCAGTAAGCAGACCTAACTCAATCCCCTACAATCTCAAAGCACTGTTTGCCCATGCCAGGGCATTTTAGCTACCAAACCAGCTATGCTAATCAAGTCCATCTTATTCTCTGTCTTGTGTATTCCCACAAGCTAGTAGTTAACTTCTTTTAACATTCAAACTTAGCAATGCAGGAAAGCCCCCATACCAGCAGGGTAGTTGCTTGGCTACAGGGTGGCTGCTGAGGGGTGCGCTCCCCTCTTTACAGGCTGCGCGGGGACCAACCCCTGCCCTGTCCTGCATGGGAAACGGGACGGGGCAGCTTCCACCACAGGCAGGGCGGCCACCCGTCCCCAGCGTGCCAGGGGTGCCCGTACTTCCCCCGCGATCTTTTGCAAGACCACATCCGGCACTCCCCCTACCCAACTGTGAGACCAGGGACCCCCAGAGGCACTGGCATCCCCCACGGGCCACCCATGTCCCAAGGCCGTGGCACTGGGCTGACCCTGCTGAGAACCCACCTTCCACAACTGTGGCATAGGGGACCCAGCCTAACTATGTCCCAGGGTCACGGCAACATCAGGAGTAGCTCCTCCTACCGCGTCTACTGAGGATTGGTTCCTAACAAGGCTGCTGACTGAATATCACAGGCATAGCTAAATGATTTAGACTTTTTTCCTTGCAGATGTAGTGTCTTACTTCATACCAGTCTGTTAAGTGAGAATTATCAAAACGTTTCTGGGGGTTTTCTGCATTTGCTGCTGTTATAAATATGGTAAAGTAATTCATGTTATAAAGTTAAAATGATAGTAAAGCTCACCAGTATGATAGTAGAATTCAGGTTATAAAAGTAAAACAGTATAAAATCATCCTGGTCAGAGAACTGGCATTGGGATGTGACCTGGCAAAGACCCACTTCAAGTACATCAACAAAAGCCAAGGGGGATGTCTCAATGCAATCAATGGGAAACAATGGACAGCCCCAGAAGGGGAGATGTGTTCTCAAAGGAGACGGCTCAGCCAACAACCCAGTGATCAACACCCATCAGAGGACCATCCACCCTGATATGGATCTTATCAGCACTGCCAGGTGTGTGCATCCCAATGCCAAGTTCCTGAAAATCCATTCAACAGACAGGACACAGGGAAAAGAACCTCTATGAATATGGAAAGGAGACCAGAAAAAACAAGGGAATCTCATCAGCAGTAGTTTTGGCCCAGAACTGTATAAAAACCAACGTCGCAGAAGCAACTTTGTGAACTGTGGATCCCTGTTCACCCGGCTGTGACCCCGGGCTCAGAACTGTTCCCTTTTGATTGTGGTTTTTATTTTCTTTGTATCTATCAAATTTCCAATAAATAATTTTGTTGGAAATTTTGACTGATCAACTATTTATAACACTGCTTTATTCTCCTTTTCTCCCCCTCCTCCAACAACTTGTGTGTGTGTTTGAATCGGTGTGGAGAAATGGTGAAGCTCCTCGGATGTTGTTGAGGCGGAGGGAGGTGAGTGCAGACCAGCTGAATACAGTTGTGGCTCGGGTGCCGATGGTGTTGTGTTGCAACGCAGTAACAGAGGTGGCAGAGGTGGTGTGGAGAGGCACGATGAGACGTCCATGATTGCGGGAGGGTGCACTGATACAGCGGCGTGCATGGTGTGGGCTGAGGGTATCAGTGCAGTCGCGACAGGCATGTTCAGTATCAAAGGTCCCAGGGGCAGCGGTGCCGTGGGGGGGCTTGCAGCCCCCGGGAAGGGACTCGATGCAGGGAGAGACAGTACTGCTGGGACTGTGGGGGGGCCCGCAGCCCCCAGCAGTGGAGCAGCAGCAGGGAACAGGGCCACCCTGGCGGAGAGGGTGGGGGGCGGGGTGGGTGCTGCTGCCGCGACAAGCGAGTGAGGGGGGACGGGGGGATAGGTCGAGTCTGGTGCAGGGATGTGGAAACCAGAGAGGGGGCAGGAGCAGGGATTGCAGGGATTGCAGGCAGGGACAGGGTGGGGGCGGGAACAAGCCCCACACTCTGTGTTCTAGAGGGAAGGGGGGATGAGGGTGAAGCGGATTTATTTGCACCTGAATGAGGGACAGGATGGGTGATCAGGGGAGTCAGAGCAGAGGAATGGGAGGGAGAGGGTGTGTAGCACGGGGCGGGGGGGCGGGGGGGGGGGGGGGGGAATTGAGGGCCACAGTGGACGGAGGGACCGCATGGGCCGCTGGGAAAGCAGCGGCCGGAATTGCAGGAACTTGGAGGGCAGGGGGAGGGGCAGCGGGGTTGGTGGACGGTGTGGTGGGATTCCAAGGGTACACGCTGGCCGGGTCCACAGGGAAATCGGCAATCGCGTGATCTGGGGGCAAGGTGGGGGGGACGGCGGGACTGCACAGGCCGGGGTGGGGAAAGCGAGGGAAGCAGGCTCCACGGCAGTAGGAGCGGAGCGGCTGCGGGTGGGGTTTCCACAGCGAAAATTTCTACAAGCCCTCTGCAAGTTGGTACTAGCTCCGTGGCAGCAGCGTCCTGGCGCGAAATGTTATTAAAAAGATAAGGTCCAACTGTGTCCCAAAAGTCTTTGGTAAAAACGTTTGAATGGCCAGCATTTGGGAAATTTATCAAAGTCCATGCTCGGAGATTTTTAAGCTCTTGTTTGGGCAAGTTAGTTTGGCTGGATTCCAGTAATTCCTTAAGTTTTTTATAGAGATCTCTCTCTGGAGCAGAATAACCCTGTCCTGTTGTTATGAACAAATCCCCGGTGAATGAAAAAGTGTGGGGGGGGGAAGGGGGGGAGGTTTGGACATCGGTAGCCTGTGGGCAGCTATGGGGTGGGGGATGAAATCTGCCCAGTGGAATCTGCCCCGGAGGACTGGGCGGGCCAGGACGGGATTTGATCCCTGCAACAGGAGCACCCT
>VZUI01056522.1:0-13221 GCA_013401135.1 Cettia cetti | reverse complement strand
TAGCAGAGCTAGGTGAGCAATCGGGAATGATTAACATTTGTAAAGGCTTTTGTTAACAACACACAAACCTGATGCTATAGGAAAAAAAACTTTCTGGGTGAATTTTACTCCTTACAAGCTCCTACTCCACTGTGGTCCCTGCATCTTGGGACAGTTGCATGTCACTATAGTCTTAAAAGATTGCTTATTAAAAGACATGACGCAGAAAGATCCTTTCTGAGAATTTTAGTGGAAAGGCTGAATTTAGGTTTAAAGTGGAAATAAAAAAAATTAGTTTCAGCATGAACTAGAGAAAATTACAGTCATAGCCATCTCTTTTAGAGGCCACAATAATATAATCAATACATTTACTATTATTATTACAACGGATAGCACAAGCTGACCTAATGCAACTAACATATGTTCTAAACCAGTTCTTGGAGAGCTGATAGCATTAACCTTCACGAGCCAGGAGTTGGGAATTTCCTGGCGTACCAAGCTGGTTGACTTACTGACACTAAAAATAGGACTCCAAACGCTGCTGCTCTTGTAGTTTATGTACAGTATTATTTTCTTCAAGCAACTGATCCATTCAGAGGGGTGAAAGAAAAATAAAAATCCATTTCTTTCAAGATGTTTATGGCCCAAGGCTTTTCTAATACAAAAAGGGGAGAAACAATTTATTTTTATTATGTCATTCCCCAATCTTCAGTTTAAACCAGACCACTTCTGCAGTTTTTTACAACATTCCAGAGAGTCCTCTGTTGCAGTTTTTTGTTCCCTAGCACATTCTGCTAGTAGATGAAAAAAGTTATGCCTACACAAACAATACATGGTTTTGTGGGACTTGTGTTTCAAGGCACCAGAGTTAACCTGAGCTCTATTTCAAACACCAGCCAACAAACCACAGCTTTCCTTCCAAATCCATTAAACCCTCTTGCCACAAATGTCCAACCTGCATGGAAGAGTCAGTTCAGAAAAAAGGAAATCACACATCCTCTGACACACAAACATAGAGAAGAATACTAGAAATACAGGAAAAGCATTATCCCATCTTTCTCAAGAAGTATCATTTCTGCTCCTCTGTTTACTTGAGCAGCTTGCAATTAGTCCCATTTCTTCTACCCATACTGCAGCAATAAAAACCAAAAATGAGCTGAAGAGAACAACTCACGTAGGCATCTTATGAATGCACTTTTAGGATGAAATACATAACATGCATTCAATGAAGAAATCCAGGTCTCTCTTTTAGCTCCACGAGATATCACCATGGCTTGTCTTTTCCAAGTGTTTAACTTGGGGTGACATTTTTTTGCAAAAAATGACCTCTCACTTGATGCCCAAACCCAGGGTCATCCTTGAGAGACTCTCAATCACGCTTGAGTTCAGCAGCCTTCTTGATAGAGGAATGTGAACAAGTCAGATCAACAATGGCCTGTGCTCCTAGACTCCTCTTGCTGACATACTCTCATTAGTCAAAACAAGATGGCAACTCTTCACTGATGTTTACAATAATGGTGGCACAAGCTGCCTTTCAGTGCAGATGAAGAGCATGTAAGAAGGGCTTGTCCCTTTCTCATGCACAATCGTGGCTATAAAGAAGCAACACACACACTTGTCATTTTCTTCAGTTTACCAAAACAGATCTCCAGAACTTGCTGAACACTCCCAAATGGTTAAAGTGGGTAACAGGTTAGTAGGTGGGAAGCTATTTTTCACAGGACACACTAACACATCATGGGTAAAACCTGGGGAAAACCAACAACAGGAGCAATCACCACCACCAACCTTTTATTGTGATGTAGTGAATGACCCTATGATGAGATATGGCAGAAGCTGAAAGTTCCATTTCAGGCAGCATGTAAATCCTCAGGACAAGTACATGCATTTGCTCTCCTCTCACATGAAAGATTTTGGGACGGCCAAAGTGAGGTAGAAACAACCATGATTAAACGGAGAAAACAATCAACATTTGGGCCAGCACCAAGCAGGTCCTAATGGGCAAATTCAGCAAGGGCTGCCCCATCGTGCCAGGCACATGCAGGGAGTTCTTGGCCAGGTGGGAAAGCTGTTTTCAAGATGAAAAGCTCCCTTTGGCTGCTTTTGCTTCTGGCATTCATTCCTATTTGTATCTGATTACAGGTTTGGCATAGAATTTGCCTTTTGAAAAAAAAATTCAAGGAAGAGTTTCCTTTTCAGACACAGGCTTAGCAAGAAAACAAGAGACTCACATTCCCTCCTCTCCCAAGCTGCACGTAACGGGGTAGAGGTCAGGGGGTGCAGCAAACTCTCTGTAAGTAATCCCCAATTAAGTTCATTCTTAACTGAAGCACTTGGCTCACGGGCAGATGGTGTTTCTCCTGTGCACGTGAGCTCAGCAGACAGAAATCCCCAGCTTGAAGCTGTGTGCCATAAACAGAAGGAAACTCCTTCTTTGGCACTGAGCTGGTGCGCACAGAGGACTGTGAAGACCTTGCTGAAACCAGAGCCAAGTTAACGGGACGTGCACAGCACCAGATTTGCACCAATATGCTGCTCAGTGAGACTGAAAATTCAGTTTACTAGCCTCACTTACATAAATCCACCAAACAACATAGCAGACTTGGATTGTTTTAATGACTTTTTAGAAGCCTGAAAGAGGCAGAAGAAGAAATTTAACCAACCCAAAGTAGTCTCTTTAAGTGCTGCTACATATATTCCATTCCTTAAGGAAAGCACAAGTCTACCAGGAGTAGGGACACTTGCTGCAAGCACAGAGCAGCCCACTGAGGCTTTGCCTGCAGGAGATCTGACCAGCATGTGCAGACATCAGACATGATGTCGGTCCTATAGGACTGGGAGCAGGCTCCCATGCACGAGCCTCACAATGATCTGGTATGCTCCTTCAGCCGCAAAATGCCACGTACAGCTAAGCTACCACAGGGACTCCCTCCTGCAGCCACAGAAAGAGGCCGAAACCTCCCTCCTCTGCTTTAGCAACACTCTTCTCCTCATCCCTCATCACAGCCCATTGCCACTGCTAATACAGCAGGGACAGTGGAGTGGAATGAAAAGCCTGGAGCTGCTGCTCTGCATGCACAAAGCCATGCCTGCACTGTATTTGCCCAGTCTGGCTCACAAGATCCCCACAAGAGTGGAGCTGTGGTAATATAAACCACGAGAGTATAAACCTTGGCACTGCACCTACCATCCTGGCCTGTTTATTCAGGCAGTGAGCCCAGAGCTGGGATAGCCTGAATGTTGCCCACCACACTCGGCAACAGCACCTGAGCTGGTGGGATGCTGCCAGGCACAAGCACCAGCAGCAGACACACCTCTGACTGAGAGTGACTTGCAGGCTCCATGCTAACCCCCCAGCTCAAGGTATGCGGGCACAAGCCCAGCTGCAGCCAGCAGGATGCTGAAGTAATGCTCCAGTTCTGCTCTCAAGGCAGCAGTAATCAGAGCCAGCATCTCGAGTGGAGCTCCGCTCTGCTAGGCACTCTGACATATAGGGACACATATGCTCTCCTGCAGACGATCATACCTTAGCAGCTCTTTAGCAGACTGAGGGCTAAAGCCGGCCAGGGAATTTCCAGCCCAGGGAATTTCCAGCCCATCAAATAAAAGGGGCATCTGCTGGGAAGAGCTTTACAAGCCAATGTTCCCTATTTAATATCCTAGAGCCTCTTCATACGGTGTTAACCCTATCATGGAAACAAGAAAAAAAAAAGGGGGGCTGGGGGATGGATAAAAATCAGACTTTGGACACGATCCAAAGCCCACATTCCCAAAGCGCTTGAGAATCACCATGGGGACAATTCAGTACACACTGTTTTTCATTTGACAGCTTCAGACTCAAACCCCCAGGCGATGGCACGGGGGACCGAGCATTTAAATCCTGCTACACTGCTCCCGTCACGGCATCTGGAGTAGTTGCAGCAGCCACTGCCACCATAATAGGTATCACTTTTGCTGCCAAACCAGCTGGGGAAGAGGTATTGGCAAAGATCTGGCATACAGATATGTGCAAGGGCTTTTAAACTCCTTTCCCCCCACCACTTGCTGTCAGCAGCCTGTGCGAATACAGACACCTTGAAACAACAGAAAAGAACAGAGAGAAAGTTGAAGGAAAATCAGGAAATAAAGTACAAACTAAAATAAAAAATCCCCAACAAGCCAGAGTCCAGCATAAATGCATGTTTTAGGATCTATGTGGATAATGAGCAATACTAGAAAACTTCTGTGAGAAGGCCTCATAGAGCTCATTTGTTTCTGAAATAGGTACAAATCTGGCAGGCAGCATCTGCAAAGAGGAGTAAGAAAGGAGAAGGGAAAAAGAGAACGGAGTTTGGCCCATGGATGAAGAGAGAGAGGGAAACTGGCCTCCTGCCAGGGTGTTTGTGAATGGGTGGGTGTGTAGTATCCATTTCCTCCCAGTTCCAGAGGGGAAAAGAACAACAAGGAGGTAGGGAAATGCTTCAAATTATACGTTATTTGGTCATGCTTCAAAAATGAGCAACTACTGTCACATAATTTGATATTTTCCTAGTATTATGGCTACTTTCTTGCAGCCCAACTTCTTCCTTAATAAAGATATTTTTCACTGAGTGCTGAATGTATTCAAATTTTACACATTAAATGTCTATTCGTCATTATTCATAATGCAAGCCCTTTAAGTGAAAAATTCTGAATTTATGAGTATAAAGACTTTAATGTACCTTAACTGTCTTAAATTCTCATTCTGATTTCTACTAAGCTCACATTGGCTCCCAACATAAAGGAGCGGCAGCAGCCGTGTTACAAGAAGACTAAGAGACAATTTCACAGGCCATCCAAAAATTACAATTTCTCTTTAGTATATTTAAAGTATAACTATTGTACTGCAAGGCTGGACGACAAAAAAGGAAAGACCATCTGATGACAAAAACATTAACTAAGCACACAAATGAAATTAGAGGTCTAACGTGGTTAAGTTTAAGGGGTTGCTGCTTTGTCCATAGCTGTATGATCAAATCTTGCCCTTGTCTTCCATTGTTTGGATTTAGTTTTTAAGTACAAATGTATATTAATTATAAAGCCTGTCAATTGTGTGGTAGAGATATTCTAAGCTGACATAATCAGGTAGCATTGAAAAGATTACAGCAATTTGAAAGTTAGCTGCTAAACAAAGCAAACAAAACTGTCCAGAATATGTCACAAAACTCGCAGGAGGGACCAGACCTAAGAGGAAGGAGTATACAATAATTAAAGACAAGACTAAAAGAGTAGAGCTCCCCAGAAGAGACTGAAATACACAACTTGTATACTTCCTAAAGTTACAGTTCCCTAAAGTAAAATCAAACCCAAACTTCAGCATTATTGGCAGTTAGGTTTTTAACACTTTAATTCAGGTTTTCAGCAAGCTCGGTAATGTTTTCAGTGCTTGGTGAAAACTGTAAAGCTCACAGTAAGATACTGGAATAAGAGAATGGTATTTAATTCAGGGGAGATACTAAAAATGAAATCTAACTTAGCCCTGTCACCCCAAAATGAAGGCAGTTTAGGTTTTTCCTAACCAGCAGAAAAGCTGCAGGACTGCCCTGTGGGAACTTCAGCAGCCATATGTATAGTTTGTTATACCAACAAAGAGCTTCTAAATGAACAGCTTTTAGTAATCATAGGTAAAAGAAGGACTTCAGCCCACCAGCCACAAGTCCCAGAGTGAGCCAACCTATCTGAGTCTGCTTCTGTACCACAAAGAGCAAGTAGGGACTGGCAAAGTAGAAACTGTTTATAACTCCTCCCCAGCTCAGCTTCACTACAGGATTAAAGTAAGACCTCAGGGCCCACCTGTAAAAAGGAACAGCCTCCATCCCTGAAAACTAGTGCATGCTTGAAAAGCATTTTGAAGATGCAAAGTAGAGGCTGTCACTTAATAGAGTGCAAGTATTAAATAATGATAACCATCTAACATTCCTGCAGAGCCTTTTGTGTCAACAACTTGTCACCTTGGACTCAGCTGACAGGAGAACAGCCATGCAAAGCAAAGTTCTCCTTGAATCTCTTCAATTTCTCTCTCTCAGGGTTAGAATTTTTTACAAACTTTTTATTTTTCTTCCAATATCTTACCTTCAGAAAGGTTATGTATTTTGTTGCTGTCCTGCCACCTTGCATGAATTCAATTTTTATTCAAGTACAGACATAAAGAGGGAAAGAGAAAAAAAAACCTTTTGGCAAGATTATTTAAAAAGAAAATTATATGCAGCCACTGAAGGCTACTGTGGTTTCTGGAACAGCATATGTTTTGGTTTGGTTTTTTTGTTTGTGTTTGTGGTTTTTCTATATATTCAGTACCATGATTACTCCTGATCTGGTGAGTTGCATACACTTAACTACAGTATATCATACATGTTGCCCACTCAATCAATATTCATATTTTCAGTTCAGCACAAGTTCACTCAAACACCAAGATGTGAGTTTTCATGCTGAACAGATATATCAAGTATATTCTTTCACGTGTTTGGTAACATCAGCCAGTCTGAGAAGAATCCAAGCTTCTAAAGTTAAATGGAATTTTGTTGAGAAAATCATCTATGAGGTAGCTGGGACTACAGAAAAGCTATCACTTCAGGCATGTTTTAGAGACTAGCAAACACAGACACACAAAGTGGACAGACACAAAGAGGTTCTTCTAAAAACCCCTGAACACAGATCCCTTTTTACTAACAGGTAAACTGGAAACAAAGATCTCCACAATTTGGTCACGTGAACCACAAAGTGGAAGAATAATTTATATAGTCAGTAGGCAACTGAGAGTTTGGTGACAAGACTGACATCTGCACATGCTTCCATCCCTTGGATGGTTATCTGGTTTCTCAAATGCCGTTTGCACCCACTTTTTACACGTGTCTTAGACCAGGCACTTGAGTGAATGAGAAAACTGGCCAATCCAAAAGTTTAGTGCTGAGTCCAAGGGTTTTTTTCTACACTACCAGAAAAAAAAAAACAATGACCCAAATATCTGCAGGACCAATTTACTCCACCTTAATGAAGGTGTCTGTATGTCACATGCTGCCCTGCATGCTTCCAGCTCTCACCACTGACTACACAAGCCTTACACCAATCACCAACATAATCCCTCCTTATTTATGCTCATCTTAATTCTTAACCTTCATCTTTCAACCATTCCTTTCTCAGTAAGTACAAACCAAAGGAAGAAGGGAACAACCAGAACACAGGCTATGAATAAATACTCTGCAATATAAGACACATACATACATGTACAGAGGAAGAGAAACAGAGAGCAAAAGTATTCCCACACCAGGAAGTTGGTTACTTTCCTGTGAAAATAATTAACCACAGGCAGGGCCACAGAAAAATATGTACAGTATCATCAGTTTCTTTCACAATAAGAGGGAGATACCTATGGATTCTGGAGCATGGACAGTAAAGACAAAATGAAGTGACACATCAACTAAAACCTGTGGGGCACTAGACAGACCCAAGTGAAAACAACTAACAACAACTGCACATATATATTATCAGATGCATATGCAGTTTTCCCCTACATGGTGGAGTCTGAATGTATGAGATTGCAGTTTAAATGTGATCACCAGAATAAAGTAATAATGAGAGAGTTTTACATCCTTAATTTTCCTGCCATATCCTCTGTTAACTGAAAAACTCACTGTAGCCAGGTGTTCTGAGTCAGTGTACCCATTAATCAGTATCTAAGCATGCTGCAGAGACACTCTATGAAAAGAGAAGGAAAAATATCTGACTGAAATAAAGTACCAAGTGAGCAGAATCCAAGAAAAAACAAATAGGAATGAAAGCAATACACATATACAATAGAAGCAAAAGACCTCTAAGACAAATTCCTCTAACTTCTTGGGCCCCTCATTCTGCTTCCAAAATTATGTATCTAGAGAGCTCATCAGAACAGCCTCAAAGACACCATTAAGAGGTTAATCCATACAAATAAGCTGAAATCCACTAACTGACCTAGTGATGGCATGTATACCAACACTGACATCAACAAAAGACTTCAGTGGGCCATCAGCCCATATGTTGAATCAGGCATTTTTTTTAAGGGGGAGGTATTTATTTTAGAACTTATTTTCCTTCCCTTGCAACTAGAATTCTACATCAGTTTACTAACACTTAGTGCTATTTTTGACCTAAAAAAAAAAAAAAAAACAAACAACAGAACTCATGAAGAAGCTGCATTTACATTTATTAACAGTTAAAATTAAATATATACATGTTTACCTAGAAAAAAGATATGGGTAATATCTCACAAAGACTTTCTGGCTATTTTTAGCTTCCATAATAGGTTATTAATTCAGTGCAATAAAGCCTATTATTAACTACTGAATGACTACAAAACCACTTGCTGGTGTACTAATGCATGCAGCATGGGTAACAAACAAGAAGAACTGGAGGCCATGGTGCAACAGCAGAGCTATGATCTAGCTGCCATCACGGAAGCGCGGTGGGATGACTCACATAGCTGGAGTGCTGCAATGGATGGCTACAAGCTCTTCAGAAGAGACAGGAAAGGGGGAAGAGGTGGAGAGGTGGCCCTTTACATTAGGGAGGCTTTTGATGCCATAGGCATTGAAACCAATGATGATGGAGTTGAATGCCTATGGGTAAGAATTAAGGGGTAGGCCAACAAGGCTGACATCCTACCGGGGGTCTGTTATTGACCCAACCAGGAAGAAGAGGTGGACAACTTATTCTATAAGCAGCTGGAGAATGTTTCAGGGTCACCAGCCCTTGTTCTTGTAGGTGACTTTAACTACCAGACATCTGCTGGGAACTTGATACAGCAGAAAAAAGGCAATCCAGGAAGTTCTTAGAGTGCATGGAAGCCAACTTTTTGCACAGCTGGTGAGTGAGCCCACCAGGCAAGGGACTATGTTACACCTGTTGTTTGCTAACAGAGATGGGCTGGTGGGAGATGTGGTGGCTGGAGGATGCCTGGGGCACAGTGATCATGAATTTATAGAGTTCTTCTAATCTCCATTTATGACCAGATGACCCGCCTGGTGGATGCAGGTAAGGCTGTGGATGTTGTCTATTTGGACTTCAGCAAGGCCTTTGACACTGTCTCCCACAGCACACTCCTGGAAAAGCTGGCAGCCCGTGGCTTGGACAGGAGCACTCTTTGCTGGGTTAGGAACTGGCTGCATGGCTGGGCCAGAGAGTGGTAGTGAGCAGTGCTACATCCAGCTGGTAGCCAGTCACCAGTGGCGTCCCTCAGGGGTCTGTGCTGGGGCCAGTTCAGTTCAGTATTTTTATTGCCAACATGGATGAGAGGATTGAGTCTTTCACTAGTAAATTTGCAGATGACACTAAGCTGGGAGCATGTGTCTATCTGTTGGAAGGTGTGGGTCTGATATTTCTGGGTCTGAGAGATTTTAGCCTGCTAGCAGCTGCAAACTTTTTCCCAAGGGAAAATTTCTCAAGAAAGCTTCTTCTCAAAACTGTCCTCCTCCAGGTGGTGTGGTTTTTTTAATGGGAATTGCACCCAGGTCACAGTGGTGAGAGCACCGAATTTTAACTACTACACGACTGGAGGAAGACTGTTTTGAGAAAGGACAGTTGGTTGTCAAGATTGTTTTGAGAAGAAGCTTTCTTGAGAAATTTTCCCTTGGGAAAAAGCAGCTGCTAGCAGGCTAAAATCTCTCAGAACCAGAAATATCAGGCCCACAGGAAGGTAGGAGGGCTCTGCAGAGAGACCTGGAACAGTTGGATGGATGGGCAGAGTCCAGTAAGATGAAGTTTAGTAAGTCCAAGTCCCGAGTCCTGCATTTTGGCCACAAAAACCCGCTGCAACACTATAGGCTGGGGACAGTGTGGCTGGACAGTGCCCAGGCAGAAAGGGACCTGAGGGCACTGGTGACAGCAGCTGAACATGAGCCAGCAGTGTGTCCTGGCGGCCAAGAAGGCCAAAGGCATCCTGGCCTGGATCAGGAATGGTGTGGCCAGAAGAAGCAGGGAGGTAATTCTTCCCCTGTACTCGCCACTGGTGAGGCCACACCTTGAGTATTGCATCCAGCTCTGGGCCCCTCAGTTTGGGAAGGACATTGAGATACTTGAGCGCGTCCAGAGGAGACAACGAGGCTGGTGAGGGACTTGGAACACAAACCCTGTGAGGAACAAGTGAGGGAGCTGGGGTTGTTTAGCCTGGAGAAAAGGAGACTCAGAGGTGACCTTATCACTCTCTGCAACTTCCTGAAAGGTGGCTGTAGCCAGGTGGGGCTTGGTCTCTTTCTCCAGGCAGCAACTGATGGAATGAGAGGACACAGTCTTAAGCTGCACCAAGGGAAATTTAGGTTGGATATTAGGAAAAAGTTTTTTACAGAAAGGGTGATAAAGTACTGGAATGGTTTGCCCAGGGAGGTGGCAGTCACTATCCTTGGGTGTGCTTAAACAAAGATTGGATGTGGCACTCAGTGCCATGATTTAGTTGAGGTGTTAAGGCTGGGTTGGACTCTATGATCTTGAAGGTCTCTTCCAGCCTAGTGATTCTGTGTGCTCAGTGAATGTAAAAGATCTGTACTGACTGCATTCCAGTAATTGTTTTCTATGCAAAAGTGACTGCTGCCATGATTATCTGTTTATCTTGAAGATGAATGGCATTAAATTTATTAGATTTACCTATAAAAGCATAATAAAAATTTGAAAACTTGCAAGCCTACAGCCTTTTAATGTCTTTTACATACTAGTGGTGCCTACACACTTAGGCAGAGCAGTCAGACACAGGATAAACTCAAACTTTATCTGCCCCTCTTTAGCAAAAACCCTAAGACTGTATAAAACAATCCATGGTGCAGGCCCATTCTCTCTCCTTGTCATAAGCTGATGACAGGGCTCAGAGCCAAAACAGGTTAGACATCACAGCTCACACAGGGGACCAACTGCATGAAGATGTTTCTTTACTTTCTCTCTGACACATAGTGTTTTCAAGATAAAAAGTTCTTCCTACAGCCTTTTTTTCCCCCTCTCATTGTTATAAGTTAAGATGGCCAAAACTGAGCTATGCTGGTTTCCCCTCACAGAGGAGCAACAGGACACATCAAGTCAAATTCTCCACATTCCACCTTGAAACTGAACAACTCACCTCATTTCCCACTGTCAACACCTGATTCTTCACCACATCACACCTCAGTCCAGCACCAGTGGTGTGTCTGTGATATATAGCATGCACTTCTCCATGAGGTCAGAAGAAATAATTAATTCAAATGAAACTTTTATATTTATGAGCTTGCTTTGGCACCTGGTTTTCATGTCAGCATTGTATGAGTATTAATAGGGATGCAAAAGTATGACAGAATCATCCAGGCAACTGTATGTGTAACAGCATCCATGAATATCAAGCTGCTCATGTACCAGTTTTGAGAAAAAAGCTTCCTTACTGACAAGTCACCCATGCTAATTGAAGTCCCACACTAGGGTAGAGCAAATGACAAACATCTTGGGATCTTTACATGAGAAAGCTTTCCTTTGATACATCTGCAGGCCTGTCATGCTTTTTTGATTTAGTGTAAAGACATGGGACAGGAGGCTTTTGAGACTCCAAAAACATGAAGAAAAATAATGGAATTCATTACTGAGCACAGTTTTGACTTGTTTAAGGTCTGCATTTGCTAGTGAATGGAACAAATGATGTTATGGGGTGAAATCTGCCAAGTTTCATTAGAGTGCTTCTGTGAAAGTATATGATCTCAGAGGCTATACATGTTAATTTACAGTAGGGTTTAGATTAAAGTGATGAATGTCTATCTAGTATACATTTCAGCACAATTTTAAAAGAAAACCAAGCTGAGGCTTTCCTGTTCAACATATCACTGCAGATTCTCCAGCATTAAAGCAGAGCACCTCAAGCAATTGTAACAGTCTCTACTGGCAGAAGGACACTGTATTTAATTAAATATCCACTAGAACTGTAAAGTTCATTTCCTAACCCTGAGTTCAGCTATCAGAATACAACTAGTTCAAACAGCGTTTCATATCTGCTTGATGGGTAAAAGCTGTCAGAAGGTCCTGTCAAACATGAAACAGAGTAAAAGATTAATTTCCTGGTAAATTTAGTTGAGTTTTTTTTCCTCTTTAGCTCAAGATGCTGGTTAGCATTTAGCTGCTTTGTTTCACAGTGAGCAGACTAAATAGAGCCCAGCTTCTATTCCTATTTATTTTTTCTCACCTATCTCCCCTAAAACCATTTTAGTATTTTTTTTGTTTTTACACATGAAGTATAAATGAGACAAACATGCTATGTATTTATGTAGAAATGTGGCAAGTCCATTCTTCAGTGAGGATACATTTAGATATTTTTGTTTGTAACACATGCCTAAACCACACCTAAACTTAAACAACTCTAGAACCCCAATTCTGTCATTGCACACAAGCAGGCTTCCTGCTTATGTCTCACATACTTCTTTTGAAAGCAATAGGTGATGTAGGCCAGCTAGGCCTGAATAAGAAATTACACATTAGCCTCAAAAAATAAAATATTGCAGAGAACCTTCAAGTCCAAACCTCCCCAGCTGGTATCTTACTATCAGAGCAGAGCAGTGGACAGATGATGTTCTGGGGCAGGACACCCAGCTCAGCGCCAGACTGGCAAGAGCAGCTCCCCAGGCTGCACTGGTACCTTTGGCGTCCCAGAACCACTCCAGGCAGGAGTTGGATGTGCACTCCTGCAGCTGAGCAGCACAATTTCATGCCAAAATAGTTGCATGCATTTTAATCAAAGTTCACTTTTTTTCCCCTCTTTTTTTGGTTTTTGGTGGGGTTTTTTTGGGTTTTTTTGTTAAATCAAGTCTGTTTAAACTGAAATTGAACACTGTGCTTGTAGAAACAGGACCTAACAGCATCTGCTGACAGCTGTGCTGATACAAGCACAGCTCCTCTTCAGCATGACACAGGAAACTGGGGAATGGATTCTGCTCTCTGCTCTGTGACTGCAGGACTATCGATTTCAGCCAGAGATGCAGACAGACACCAGCATAAGGATCAGGAACACAGCCTCACAGAAAAGACTGCCTAAAAATCTCTACCATTCTCCATGAACTGTAGTAATATGCACATTTAGGTGAGAGCAAGACTTTGAACCATCCAACTAGCTGAAGAATGAGGTAATCAGTGGCAAGCTGTCTCGGGTTATGGAACCAAAAAAATGTGTATTCTATTTCATCTGTTGAAAGCAGTTGGGGAAATGTGGTTTTTTTCTTTGTCTCTTGTAACTTGGGGGGGGGGGGGGGGTGGGGG
>VZUI01056518.1:0-20889 GCA_013401135.1 Cettia cetti | reverse complement strand
GGGAGGTCCTTGATGGCCCATTAAAGAGAGATAGCTCCCAGAGGGAGTTATCTATGAGTCATGGGCAAGGCATTGATGGGCCATTAACAGAAAATAGCTCAGGGGGTTTGGGAAGAGCACTGCTCCAACAATTGGATTTATCAGTTCGTGAAGATAGTGATAGAATACATTCCACACCATAACCCAGGACAACAAAGTAATAGTATTCTCTAGGGAAACCTGCCTTTGTATTTTAGTAACTGCCTGTGCAACCACAATGCTCTAATTTTAGAATATTTATTTTTAGACTTCAATATCCTAATACGTCATCGCTCTCCCTAAATGTAAGGAACCTTTTATATTGTCTGGTTATTATTCTACCCTGTCAGATGGTAGAATAATTAAGATATGTCTTAATTATTAAATTAAGCAATTAAAAGCTGCTCTCCAAAACAGTTCTCCATGTAAGAACAGCTTAATGAAAGCATGCAGCATAACTTCAGTGTTTCAGTTGGTTCATTCTGATTTGCAAAGTTCCTAAAATATACAGAAAGCCCTATTATTCCTTTGTGAGCACAAACAAAGATCTACATGCAATCTTTCACTTTTGTTGTTGTTAAACAGCCAGAAAGTGTCCTTGGAAAGGAATCCAAGGTTTTTCCATGAAAGTATGTTTGTCTTGCACAAAAACATTCTCAGTGTCACTAAGCAAAATCTGAGCCTTTATAACCTTGTCGTATTTCTCAGGGTCTTATTTTCCATGTTCACCTAAAATGATTATATTTTAGATCTGCTGGAAATAAACATACTCTCAGCTTTAGACTGCTCTTTATTCTGTGTTAATTTATATCACAACAATGAAAATTTTTTGCACAGGTGGTTGATTCCTAAATGTGCCCATTCAGTACGAAGAATTCAAGTTGATCTTACTTCATTTACTACACTCAATAAGTTAGGTTATTTCAACATTATAAAAATACAAAAATGAAGCTTGGCCTACAAAATATATAAGTAAAACTTCAAACTCTCTGCTTAAAAATAAGCTTTGACAAAATAATAATTATTTGTATTGTATTTTATCCTGAACCTCTCAGTGCCTATCATTCTGCTTCATGTGGTCTACAATTCCATTCTTCTCTTAATGCATAATAAAATACTTTCTCTGAGCATGGGTACCCTAGATATACAAGGCTGAAAACCAAGACGTATTTAAAAAAAAAGTATCAACCATAGAAAATCTATTTTGCCAAGTGTCTTTATTTCAATAGAGTAGTAAGCATCTGGAGAACAGATGTTTCTTTAAAATGCAACTCCCTTTTGTGATACTTGCTTGGAAATATGCAGTACAACTTAGACTCCTTGACTAGTTGCATTTTACTATTGTTCTTGCTATTCTAAACTGCTATTTTATAAAATATATCAGTGATATTATCAGTGTATTTTCACAAACAATTTATAATGTGTACATGGTTTTAGAGTTATATTGTAGCCTCACCTACAGTAATCTAAGGCAAGAGAAAAGGGAAGTCTACTGCAATTTATTATTTATTTATGAACCTTTATAAAATGTTCATACCTGAGACTGGAAAGATCTGATGCCATCCAAAAATGGGCTGACAAAATGATGCTATGCTAAGTTATTTTCAAAAAGAAGCTAAAGACATCAAAGAGAAAGTCAAATTTCATTTGAAAGGTACTTGGAGGAAAATAAAAATGGCATAGTACTGGTTTAATTATATGCTGCAACAAAATTTTGGACAGAAAAACAGTCCAAGATTGGTATGGATGGAGAAAGACTTGTAAAATCTGCATATGGAAATAACATCATGAACACAAGAGCAGGGAAAGGGCTGTTGTAACAGCCCATGTTAGTGACAATCCAGACTAGCACGTTAGCAAAGCCCCAGCACATCAAGGGCAGTTCCCCTGGACAGGGACATGTGGGGACAAAGCAGTGATGGCCCTCAGGGACTCACAGAGGTGGTGCAGGACACAGATGCAGCATCAGAAGGACACAGAGAGGCATAAATAGAACCTGTGCACAGTTACCAAGCTAAGAAGAATACAGAAGCAGCTTGAAGGACTTCACAGCTGGCATCCCTGGACTTCTGCACCACAGCAACAGATGCTGGGCTCATGATGTGATCACCATATGATGATGGTGGACGCCAGGATGCCAGGTGGTTGGCTTGAAATCCTCTGCCCCTGTGTCTGGCTGGGCAGACTTCCTAGACACACACACCTCTTGGTGAGTAAGACTGTCAGGTGAGAGTGTGAGCAAAGCCTGCTCTATTTTAGTTTCTATTTTAAATAAAATCACATCCCTCTTTTATTAAGTCTTTCATTGATACGGTCATGGGTCAGCAGATGGATGTGGAAAGAGCAGACAAGCTTTTGAGTTAAAATCCCTCTCAAATTTTTGCCTCAGAGTTCAAACAGTGAGAACACACTGTGCTTCCTCAGTTTCATGCACTGTATGACAGAAACTTAGAGTATAGTGAACCAAAAAGAATGCGAAAGAAGGTATTTTTGTCTACAAGATGTGTCCTTCTGAACATCATTTTTCCTGCTATTTCCTCCTAACCATTAAATGCCTTCTGGTTCTTCAGGCCAGAATTAAGTAGACAAGGTATGACAGGAACACTTAGCTATATATGTGACTCCCAGCACTTCTTTGTACTACAAGAACTTAATATAATTTGGTGTCATGTTAATGTGATTCCTAATTTGGACTACCATTTCAAGTCATGACAGAAAGTTCATCTTGGTCTAGAATTTCAGAATTTATACTCAGCATTTAAAAATTTATGTTTAATTTATGTATATTGTATATATATTAATATTTCTATGGTATATTACATTTAAACATAGTTATTTTCAATAGTATAGGATTTATTATAAATTATTACATTATATTGTTATATTTTATATTATTACATAAGCATCATATTATGAACCAATCTTTTAAATACTGATCATTAACAGACAGATATCACTGAAATAGATTCAATTTTTTTTTTTTACTTATGAGAATAAGTATGAGACCATCCCATATATTCTTTTGAATAGTTGAATCAAGATTCCAAATTTATGTTCTTTTTTCCTTTTGACTACACATATATCAACCAGCAGGCTAAGAATTAAAGTGTACTCCATCCCCCCGCCTCCCCAAAAAAATTACAAGAAGCTTATGCATCTATTTATATTAGACTGTACTGGAAAAAAAAAAGTATGTAACACAGTGATTAATTTTCTTTTTTCAAATGAGTCAGAATATTAGCAAGTTATAATTTCACTCAGTATGAGTCATTTGGTCCCAGAAAAACAACACATTTGAACTTTTCATCAGATATCACCAAAAGGGCAGTGTCTTCATTGTTTGCTATCCAATATTCAAGTGACCTTTTGAGTTATGGTCATGAAATTTAATACAATCATTTATCCTGATTATATGGGACAATCATGTGAAATTTGACATTTTGGCTGCAAGGTCAACCAAGAATAGCCTAACAGTTAGAAAACCTGACTTGTTACCTGTCCAGACAGAGGCCCTCTCTTTGACACACCCGAAAACATTGGTAGTCACCTGTTCCCTGGAAGTGCCAGTAAACATTGCATTCATTCCCTTTACAAAGAGAGAAATGCAAATGTCAGCAGTGTGCTGGCACAGCTGTACCTATCCTTCACAACAACTCTCCTGCTGAAGTAACCAGATCTGAGAAGATCAATCCATTGCGAAAATACGTGGCTGAAACTGAACCAGAAGTAGGCAGGAATTCTAATGATAGCTGGAAGAAAAGTCTATGGTTTAGGTGTATCCTGGCTCTTGCTGATGCTAAGTTTCCCCACAGGAACAGAGACAAGTAAAACATTTTACTTTTTCTGGCTGGATGGGACTCTCCATTCCCTCCTGGCAGTTAATGATCCCTGGCCTTGATTATACATCTCGTTATCTTCTTCCACTTGGAAGAGAGCCACATAGTACACCTGGGCACAAGGCCATAAGCTTCCTGTAAACTCCAGCTACTACAGAAAACCACCCCTTAGCTCTTCAGAAACACAGGCAGCACTAAGAATGAAACCAAGCTTACCAGCTTCAAACAGGTAATAGACAAAACAATTCTGAACTCAAGATACAGGGCTTAGTTCAGGGGTGGTGTAGGAGGTAGGGTTTGGTTTTTCTTCTTGCTTTTCACTCCAAGATTAATATAGATGAATCCATGCATGGGTACATGGGTTCAAATCTCCCTACTCTAACTCTCAATTTTTCATCTCAGTCCCTAACCCAGAGAGCACTCCTCCTCATGCTTGTTTAGGAATTGCTTTTGACTCTTGCAATTCACAGTCTAGGATACTAAGATACATACAAAAAAAAGGGGACAAATGGTGGTAACACACATATTATGGTACAGTCTGCCTGCTATAAAAACAAAACAAAGGCAACCAAAAGAAACAGAACACTAATCCTCAGCTGAATAGCATGGAGGAAATAGAATTGTTGGTCCTTTTATTCTGCTTTAGCAGTATTGAGCTTTCCATCCTAAATTATTCTTATGTGAATTAAAACTATATTCAAGGACCTACTAAAATAAATGTAACTTCTACAAAGACAGGATTTAGCCCTAACATTGAATACATTACATGCAGCATAGAAAAGGAAGAAACTTAGGAATTTAAACCAACAGCATTTTTGGAAAACTAAAGACTGGTCACAGAACTTTCAAATTCTACAGAAACTTAGGTTCTAAGGACTTTGTGATCCTTTTTAGTGGAATAAAAGAACACTGAGATAATCCATCTGGAGCTATACTGCCTCTTTTTTTCAGTCACCTAAGCATGTCTGCACTGTGCTTTTGAGTATTTCAGCTTGCTGGAATCGTCACACCATGACCTTCAGAAACCAGGTCAGGTGTATTTTTGTACTTGATCTCAAAGGTTTTTCCAGACACTGGACAGTATGGCATGGATCTATGCAAATGTTTACACTGTGAGCCAGCCTGACAAGTCCCATACTGAGCTAACAAACCATCAGAGTGGAATTCATGTTCAGTGAGTTTAATGTCTGCACAGATTTCCCACATCTCCAAGTCAGATGCATACTGCAGAGACACCTGACTGAGCTCTGAAGAGAGCAGAGTTTGGTCCATAAAATTTACTAACTTACACTCAGCCTGCGCAAAATAATTCAACATAGTTCAGGATCACAGAATGTTCTTGAAGAAATATACCATGCTTGTGAGCTGTTGTGTTCATACTGAAAAATTCAAAATACCAAGTTAAAGCTGTATGGAGGCTTTGCACCTGTAACCAGGATTAATTGCAACCTGGATAAGTCTCTCATAGACAGCACAATTAACTGCATTTATACCTTCCCTTTTTTTACAGGAAAGGAACAGGTAATATTTCCCTCCCCGTTCTGTTTTTTGGGATGATTAAATTCTTCTCATACCAGAATGATGACTTGGTGATTTGACATGAAAGTTACCTGATAGTGCTCCAAACATCAAAGCCATCCAAAGGCTTAGTTCCATTGGTATGTCCTCCAGCAAGGTGCACCAGTGTTGGCAGCCAGTCAGAGATATGGATGAGTTCATGACTTTCTACACCTTTTTGTTTCAGCAAAGGACTTGCAACAAAGCCAACACCTCTCACTCCTCCTTCCCAGAGGGTCCATTTTCTCCCTCTCAGTGGCCAGTTATTCCCCCCTGCTAAAGTTTGTCCTCCATTATCTGAAAAACAAATACACAAGAAGAATTTTGATAAGAAACAGAATAATCCTCCCCACAACCCATTGATCCATTTGAAAAATATTTCCACAATGCAGGTGTATCATGTGAGTATTTACATACTGCTATTAGGTGTCCATATAGTGTCAAATATTCAGGGTAAGTAACAAACATATGTTACCTTTTAACATCTACAAATTACATCAATGAGAAGTTATCACTAGGCAGAAATTATACCATAATAGAAGACAGTAATTTAGAAAGACTGTGCTAAGAAAGACTTCTGACCATGATTCAAAACACCATTAGGTATGCAAAGCTTCCAGAACCAAAGACTTAAAAAATTTAATTTCAACTAATTTAAAGACCACAAGAAGAGTTGTTATCAATGCTATCACTAATACTCAGAATACAATGGTTTCCAAAGCAGTATAATACACCTAAAATGGAAACCTGTTACTCCAGTCTCAGGAAAATACTCACACACCTAGTTTAAAAGCAGGTTTTTTCCAGATATTTAGGCGGCCACACTGATACATAAGGTTAGACAAAACAGGGTTTCCTTCTCTTCAGGAAAATGAGACAGCCCTAATAAATGAGGTGAAACTAGTTAACATAACTGAAGTGATTCATAAATTGAATTTATTGTTTGGCTAGAAAAACATATAAGATGCTATAGAAAAAGCTGAATCACCACTATGACAGAAATATCTATGTGAATTAGAGATGGCTCATGGCATGCTTTTCTTTTTAACTCTCTCTGACCAAGCTTCCATGCTGAGGCTAAAATCCAGATCCTTGAAGTTAACAGTAACAATTCTTTGAATTTACTTTCAGTAGTGTTACACAGTTGTTCTTGTTCAAACCTACTGTAATGTTCTCAGAAGGGTGCTTGCTGGCAATTCTGTTAAGCATAATTTTCCTCTATTTTAATGAGGTTAAAATTATTTCAAATAGTAATTGCTGAACTGACATTCAGTGTAATTTGACAGGTTCATATTCTACTTTCTGATTAAAACCCATGGATTTCAGATCAAAAAAAGAAGTCCAACACCTTATAGAAGAACTTTACTGCAACCAAAACAAAATTATCTTTCTGGTTCAAGAAGCATTTGGACATACTCTTGGGCACATGGTGTGATCCTGGGGCCAGGATCTAGACTCCATGGTCCCTGTGGGTCCCTTCCAACTTCAACTCAGTTTATTCTGTGATTTTGTGTTTAATTAGGGATCAATGTAAAACCCCACATCTTTCTACTGCACACAGAAGACCACTTTTGTTCCACAAATGAATAAACCATGGATATCTGTGAAGACTTTGAAAGGAGGCCTAAGCTAAATGAAGAACTTGGCAAAAACAAATTATTTGAAAGGAGTTAAGTGTCCTGTGGCCCAACCAGCTTCCATTTGAGTTGCCCATGTTCTTGTATTTTTGATTAAAATTAAATTAATTAAGAGCACTACCATTATGTCTCGCAAAACAATGTTGAGTTCTGAGATCTGAGAACTTAAAGCAGTTGCTGATTACAACAAAAACAACAACAAAAAAAAAAGCTGTGTCAAACCACGACAATCAGTTTCAACAATTCGTTCTACTCAAAATGTAAACAAGAATTCCTGTCAGAGATACTCATGGGACAGAGTTTTCAGTAGCTTTTAACCTTTGGTGGCCTTAGAATAATAGGCATCTTAGCCACACTGTATTAGAGCACAGTTTGGACATAGAGATGAATCAGAACTTAAATATCTTACATACCTCCTTTGTATCACAGACTGCTCACTGTCTATATCAGTTTTACAGCAGCACAGCAGAGTTTTTCTAATTCCTGATTATCAACAACAAAGTAGCAAGGAAATTACAGAAGTAGGTGGTATTTCTGAAGAATGGTGAGAGAGAAGTGTGCACTTCTCAAGTTATAGTCAATTTTTTAGGATAGTTACTTTTTCCTTGCTTTCTGTAAAAACTTCACATTCTGCCAGTTTCGCTACACATTAACTTGCCTGATACAAGGACCCTAACATACATCCTGAACAAACGTGTGTCTTGTATCAGCACTCAGACATAGTACAGCAAGTTTTAAGAAAAAGGGAGAAAAATCGTATTTTGATAGCTGATCTGATATGCAAATGAAAAAAGTCTGACTTTTGAAACAAGGTTCATCCCCCACATTCGACTTCTCATTCTCACAGTGCCAGAACATTATTTTTTCCTTCCTCGGGAATTTATGTCTGCTCCTTCCGGCATGATTTCTTGACTGAGTTATCAAGAAAGTGTTGAAGGAGAGAAAAGGATAGTTTCTGTTTTAACTATTAAGGTTTGTTCCCTTTCTAGGTAGGCAAAATGTAACTGATGTGCCACCAGCAGCTTGTATGTAAGCAACACCTTCCACATGCCTGAAATGTTATTGAGGACTTCAAATACCTACAAGCTGTTAAAGAGTTGGTTACATAACAATGAAAAACCCTAATCTGTATCAATAAAATATTAAGCCAACTACTAAATAATAAAGGGAGAGAGGGGAAAAAACAAGAAACTACTGACTGCATGGAATATGGACCTGACAGAAAGTTCAGGGCTGTAAGTGCTGCTCTGGTCCAGGTTTTACCTCCAGGAGAATGTCTGGAGAGAAAGAGCCAGCTGTGTATGTGTGTGTTCAGGTACATTTCCTCTAAATCAGGCACTGTGGATGTAGATGTTGATGCTAAAAGCTTGCATGGGTTCAGAAAGCCACTGAAGAAGTTACAGCTGAAAAAAGTACATAGTTCCTATATAGAAAAAACATCACCTCACTTGCAAGAGTTACTTCAGCCACAAACTGCAGAAGACTTTCAAGTTTTCACAGAAGTTTCCTAGACATATGCCACCAAGAATTGCCATAGTGAGGGTGTGCATGCCTAGACTGAGCCTTCATCTGTGGAAGCACAGCCATTCTCATTTTCTCCCAAATAAATTATTCTTCCTTACTAACTCCTTATGCTATTTTACCCAAGTATCTCAAACATGGAACAAATTCCAAAGTCCATGTGGAAACTCAGAGCAGTTTAAAACACACTTAAAAGTCACTGAGGTGTGAGAAAAATGGAAACATTGTTCCTTCATGTTCTGCACTGGCTTCAAATCCAATTCTAAATCCATTTCAAAAGAATATTTTCTGAACTACTTATCATACATTTTTGTAACTGTTTCTCTCCATGGCTTATCCTATCTTACATTAGAAGACAGTCTCCAGAGCAAAGCCTTTGGAATCATGCTACCCACACCTCCTGTTCCTGATTTGTAAGACTGCATTAGTACTAAAGTTTCAGCCTTGCTACTTCAGCTGAAAACACAAGCCTCCCCCAGGCATGATACTTCATTATCTATTTGTTGGAGACAAATATTAAATATGATTTTTATTAAAAATACTTAAATAGTGTGGAAAATGTAGTGAGTATATGTTTCTTATATGTAGGAATAATTTTTGAAATTACATTTCATAATTTAGACTACAGCAGTACCCACAACATGCCAGAGGTATTAAAAAAACCATAAAATTAAACAGCTCTTGTCCCTAAAGAAAAGATGAAAGGGAAGAGAATAAAGCTGCATCTAGAAATATGCCACTTGGCATAAGTATTATCTAGCCAATTTATGCAGCTTTGTTTCCATTCTTGAATGGAAGCACCACACATTTTTAAAGAGGTTTATTCCTTGCTTAGCTTGGCTTGCTTTGAGAGACGTTTAGCTATCGTTATTTCTCACAGGATTAATCATTATTATTATTATGTATTATGTTAAGGAGGGGTATACCCAGATGCTTTATTTCCATCATCATGGAATTTTCTTCTACAAGGTGAAATTTGTGGCAACAAAGGAAAACATGGGAAGGAGGCAGTCTCGTTAATGCAAGTATGGGCTGAAACAGAATTTTTTGCAGGTGCCACCACCAACAATGAAAAAATGCACAGCACATATATGCTGGGTAGATGACAAAACAAGAAAATAAAGGAGAGCAACAGAAGCATCCTGGCTACTTTAAAAGGTAGTTCCCATGAAAGCTGCATCAACACCAGCCTTGATGGAACAAGCTGGAATGACAAAAATATGTTGCAAAGTACCTCCACCCCAAAACAATTTGGGTGAAAATAGGACATATTTTTGATACACAAAATCAGAGAATATAACCTGTTCTTAAAATGCAGGTGATTGCCTTTCGAACTACTGTGGTTCTATTAAAAATAACGACAAGGAAGGGTTATTTTAAGAAATATACTTAATAAAAATCTTTCAACATAAGAAAAATAGATGCGAAGTAAAGCTTGTGTGTCTTGAATATACAATACAACTTTAAAAATGAGGGCAAATGTTCTTCTCACAAACATCTGCTTTTGTAATTAATATTCATTGTCATATACATGAGAAAGAGTTTAATTTGCTAAATCTGTAATTTCTAAACTGTAAGAGATATTTTGCAGGAGTTTTTAAGGGAATCAATAAACAAAACTAAACAGAGAGGCCCTTCTGTTTCTCCCAAGTACTTCTCTGAAGAGTTGCCAGCTGCCAAACATTTTGACTAGTGCAGTGTATACATATATTGATGTGGGATGTATGTAACCAGTAAGCAGTTTAATGCCTAAGACTTCTTTAAAGAAGAGATTGGCAATAAAAAATAGCAATAAAACAATTCTGAGAGCAATAATTAATGAAGCATGGATTCAAGTCTTTGGATGGACTCACTTTCTTACAAAATTACCCTGAACTGAAGCAACAGTCTGCTTTGCACTATGAAGATAACCAGTGGAAATAGATGCTCACAACTGGGAAGAAAGCTTCATTTGGAATTTGTACCTCACTAGACAGTAGAATACAAAAACAAGAAAAACCAAAAAACAAAACAAAACAAAAAAAGTGTTGATTTAAGAACAAACTCTGACAAAAGGATCATAAATATCTCTTGCCTGCATGCATTCGTTGCCAAGAAAAGTCCACAGTAGTTACTGAACTCAGGGGCAATATTAATAGCATGAATAGATTTGTTAAAACTTTAAGCGTCAGAGATCCCTTCCCTGAGAAATTCAGTTTAGACTGATCAAGGGGCTTGAAAGTTATTTTTAGGAAAAGAAATTAAATGGAAACAAGTACTGTAATACTGTGTGAGGCCAGCTCTCTAATAAAGCAAGTTTACTCTCTCCCAGTTGTTCACACACAAAAAAAATCAATTTTTTTCTATGCACTGTAATGAAAAACTTATTTAAAAAACTATAAAGAGACCTTTATGTTTTATTTTTTGGATAGTGGGCAAAACACTATAATAAGAGTTTCCAAAGACCACCTAAGTACAGTAGAGGCAACATCCTAGCTTCTCCACCATGTGCACCAAGCAACTTCCTCCTGTGACTTCCACTGCCTGCACATGCTTTTGATCACAATCCTGCCTCACATTAATGGTTTAGAACAGGGGTACTCTTTCCTCTGCAAATAGGACAGAAATTAGTCTTCATTTAAAGATATTCCTTGCTGGTTTTTATGTCAAGTCTCAGATAGGGCGTAAGTGTGTCAATTAAAAAGTACGTGAAAACTTTTTTTGCCCTTTTTTTTCCCCCCAAAAGAAACCATGTGTCTTCTTGTACAGTTACCTATTTTGTTCGAACAGACCAGGCCTTGTTTCAATTATACTACAGAAAAGTGAATTTTATTTTTCTTCCTAACAGAGCATACTTTTTTGTCTCCCTTGTGACCACTCAGGTTGCTGCATTCTTCTTTCAACCACAACTGAGCTACACCCCACAGTCCCGTTGACGTGTCTGGCAAATTATTCTAGACAAGCTCTTCCGAGAGGGCTTCCTGGAATTTCTCCAAAGATCCATCCAGGACTGTATTTGGTGCTGTTATTAAGCAGTTTTCACTCCAGCATTTCTCTTCAATTTGCACTTTCTCAGTTCAAGTAATAAAGAGCTACCTACAAGTCTCCGTACAAGGGGGAAAAAAAATCACTCTTGCTGACTACTTGAGTTAGACAGTAGGAAAACTTCACAAACATACTCATCAGTTATATAAACTGTCTTTAAATTCTGTTTATTCCACACCTTCCATTCTGTTAAGATGATATAAGTGTGTTTAAGTTTGTGATACATATTGTACAACCTTGATTACAGTATCAGAACTGTAATTTTTAAGTATACGTTGTAATAATCTTAATTCTCGAGGTAAATTTAATCGGTTTTGGCATTTGTAGAACAAGGAGTGATATGGAAAATCTTTATGACAATAGCTTTAGGAAATACAATAGTAATTAATTAATTCCTACAAGAAAAATAACAATCTTAAGGAAAAAAACTTCTCTTTCAGCACAGCAACTCAAGAGGGTAAGTATTTCTGAATTGCTTTTCTCTGTATACCTCAGAGCACAAATTCCACAAAAATAAATTTTAGCAGTAAGTTACAGAAGACTAAAAGTGCTTGATATCACACGCACACTCACACACAAAATTAAAAATAACAAAAAAATGTTAAATGATTTATATTAATGAGGTTTACAAATTTAAGTACTTCTTGGATACAGATATTCACTTTTTAAAATATCTATCCAAAAGTTTAATACATTTGTATGTATATAACTCATATATCCACAGAGCAAGAAATAACCAACCAACATTTAGGATTTGACTGATTAGGAATCAATCAATTAAAAAAAAAAAAAAAAAAAAAAAAAAAAAAAAAGAGAGAGAGAGAAGAAAAGGAAAGGAAAAAAAAAAAGGTGAGAGAAACCAAGAGCAATGAAGCGCTGTGTGCCAAAAAAATCTTTGACTATGAAAACACTTTTCTATCCTATTCAGAACACAGCCCAAATAAATGATTTGAAATAATAAATCTGCAAGGGCAAAGAAAGAAGAAAACTTTAAATATCCAGGATTATATAAATACAATTAGATATCAGGACTCAATTCAGTATCTGTTTATTATGTACTCATGATAACTTTAACCAGCCATTAGAGTCTTTAAAGATGTAGTATAACATTTCAGGCTCCTGGCTACCAACACCTAGGTCTCCTTTTTCCTGAAAACAATTATAAAACACTTGCTAAATAGTCCTTATGTACCTACAGTACTTTTCAAATCCAACAACATCATGTCCCAGCTCTTTTTTTCTGTTTTCCACCTGTACTTTAGCTCCTAGACTTTTTTGAATTGATGGATTTCTCTGAAGCTGCAATAGAAAACTCCCATGCTCTTTGATTTCTCCTCAAGGGCCCCTGCAGTAAGCTGATCTAGCACACATCTGTCTGATATGGAAATGGTGCCAAGATCTGTTTGAAAGCCTTGTCTAAAGCCACACAGTATTTTTAAAGTGAGTACAGACCAGAAGAAAAACAAAATTCATTTTATAATGCAGGATATTTCAATATGTTATCAAATTCAAGGATCTCCAAAATAAGGATAAAAAACCTTTTAGGCTTCTGCTACTCCTGAAACTAAAGGCTGCTAATGTCCTAAAGCCATCAACTATATTTAACCTAGCATGAAATACATGCATAAATGTTTGAAGGAGAAATGTGGTTAATAATAACTCCCATTCCATTTTCTTGCTTCTGATTAATACATTAATAGAGCTGTGAAAATAAGAGTGAAACTAAGGTGTTTTCCCTTTGTTGAATGGAACAGAATCCCTCCTATATACTCCCTCATGCATTTAAAATAAATAACTGCTGTAACACAGAAGGATGTTTCGTTTCCAAGTGTATCTCCATCTCTCCCTACCAAACAGAAGAGATATGTCCATATGGTAGACAGACAATAATAAAGGAGGACAGGATAGGGCTGACATACGACCAAAACTATGCTGGGAAGCACTGAATTTTATACATTAAATTTTCTAAGTGCAGAGACTGTCCAATAGCTGGCAGCACCTAGGTGTTTTTATTCAATAAAAGCATTCAGAAGTTTATTTTGAATACATTTCCTCTGCTTCTGGACACAGCATGACTCTCTTAGAACAAGCATAGTGCTATTGTCAAAATAATATTATGGATCTAATTAGGAAGCATATTTATAGCAGCTTTTGGAAGAAAAAAAAAGCAGAAAGTAGGGCTGCTGTTACTGTGCTTACAGATGCTCTTTATAAGTAGTGAAAACCACACCTTCAGATGTACAGAAAGAACTGACCTCAGACCTGCTACATTTGCACTTTAGGGTGCAAGATGTAAGGTAAGAAAAGAGGATGGTCTTGCAACTGTGAAGACAGGAGCTGGTGGAAAACTGGTTTTACATTTATTGCTGATCAGAGCCATATACAAGAAAAGAGGTCACTGACTTCACATGAAGCAGAGGCACTGAGGTGAACATGGCCCACAAGGAGGCTGATAACTTTAGGGGAGCATTATTTCACTTTTCTCCAGTGTCATCTGAAGGGGAGAGAAGAAATTACTATGACCAAACCAATTTTTTGTTTTCTTTTATCAAGAAAAAAGAGAAACCAAAAAGAAAACAACCCTTTTGTTTTCTTTTACCAAGAAAAAGAGAAACCAAAAAGAAAACTCACAAACCCACTTCCAGGGATATGAAGCTGCCAAAACGTAGAATTAAAATGCAAACAGCAGAGACCTAATCTAATATACAGGCATTAAAGCCTCAGGGTTCTTCCCAGAACCCATATTTTCCATCCCAATATCCTGTACCCCTTCTTTCTTGGAGTCTTTTTGAGAGGAAGCTGCTCTGATTGCCGTCTGTCACTTCTCTGGCACACAATAAACAGAGAAATCTGGAGTTAATTTAAGCACTTTAGCACATCAGGATACAGCTGGGAAAGGTTTTGGGAGAAAGGCTGGGGAGGAAAAACAGGGCTGCTCACAGTCCAACCCAGCCTGTAGACAGGAAGGTGGTGCAGATGGGCACCTTCCAACACCACAGACAGGGAAAACTGCACTGTGGTGAAACTCTCCAATCAGCCCAGGAACAATGGAAACCTCAATGCAAGGGATTTAGGGATCCATTCCTAAAAGCAGGAGTGGCAGGGCCACTGCTTCATGTAAGGAGTACTACAGCTGATCCTTGGTCAACCAGCAGTAACCCAACCCCTCCTGTGTGTCTACCACTTTTATATTTCACCCTCTATAAGCCAGATGTCTTTTTTCCGTCTTAAGTTTAGACACATGCATTGGTTTTACACTGTGCAAACGATGACTTGATTCCGGCCATTGGACAGATTGACATCTGTTTTTTACATCACTTTTGTTTGAGTTCTTAATCTCTTGGGGCCCTAGCTATACCCAGAATATATTGACTGAGTTCATTACCAGAAAGAAACACGTACCTGCTGGCAAAAAAATATAAAAATGAAACAAAAGTCTTTAGTTATTACTTACCACGGGGAACATTTTTAAAAAGTGCAGCATGCACCTTAGGAAGAAGCATGTGTCCGTAAGCTAATTCTCACACCAAGCACACAAACCACAACTCTCCTGAAACTCTTCCCTCCAAAGAGTGAAGAAAATAACATTCTTTATAACACTGGTGTTACAGAGGAGATGAAAAAGGCTAATTGTTCTGTGATCAGTTGAAACTGTTTTGCTTGAGGTAGACTGTGTCATTCTCTGAGAGATGTCGATGAAAAGAAACAGGTGAGTTAATTGAACAAAATGAAAATGCAACAGCCACACATAGGCATGTCCAGCATTGTCTAAGGCTCTCCCAACAGCCACCCCAGCTCTTGCTAAATGCAACCAAGAAGCAGGGGGAGAAAGGCCTTTTATAAGCAAGAACTTTTGTAAGTTAATATTGTGATAAAGAAACACAAGTAATGGAGAGTAATGGGAGTCTACATAAATAATATCTGTTCCCTCTAATGATCTAAGTGGTGTTTTTAACCATTTTTCATAAATCCATATTTCAGCCATGGGTTATGCTTTCCAGACAGGGAAATGGCAGGCAACCTATTTGCTGAATGAGTGTTTCAGACTACATTTCACTTGTTATTCCTTTCTTTATCATCTTTGCTTGGTTACAAGTAACAATGGCTGAATAATACACTGCTGAATCTAAAAAAAACCCTGAACCTATGTTCTCCAAAAAACAGAAAAAACCCTAGCATTTACAGCTGTGCCTAATACTCTCCTCTCCTTCATTTTGTCACATCAGTGCTACATTCAAGTGAGTGACAGGAAGGAACACATAAATTCAAAAATTTTAACCTATTAATGATTATTTTATTCCAACTTTGTGATATTTTTTCCCCCAGCGACATGCCAAAACATGCCCTCTTTAATTACTCCCATGTTTGAATCTCTGCAATCTGCCTGCACCATGCTAGTTCAGTAAGGTCACCAGCAATTTCCTCTTGGCAAGATCCAGCCTTTCTCCAATATCATCATCCTTGAACTTTCTGCCACTTTTGATCATATTTCCTGAATCCTGAAGTTGTGAAATCTCTCCTCTTGGCAACATCTAGCTGTACAGACCACATTCAGTCCCCAAATATACACTATAACTCTCAGAGATTTTTAAGGGGAGTTGTTCATATGCACAACAGAAACAACTGTAGACTTCAAAGGAATAGTCAAATTGCATATTTTGTTCTTTGTGGGCATTATAGTTTCAATGGGTTTGTGACTAATGATCATTCTCTAGAACACTTACCCTGGAAACTGTCCTTTACAGGGTAATTTTTTTCCCTTTTCCTTTCCCAAAAATGGCACAGAAGCAGGAAAATCCAAAATGTACTAACAGATTCCTCTGCTCAAGGACAGTACTTCATTATAAACTGAGCTTTAGCCCTGGATGATTCATACTTCAGAAATAGGCTAATCTACCATCTTCAGAAGACATCTTGCCTTCTTTTCTCTGCAAATTTCTTACCTCATGCAGTGATATTACAGCCATAAAGCACATCTGCTTTGTGATTCAACCTATGCTTTCCAAATTCATTTTTCCACTACTGCTTGACATCCCTAATGCCACCAACAGTCAGAGTTTATCGTGTCTTTTATATCATTGAACAAACCACTCACAAGATCCTTCCTCAGCCTGCTGAGTCCAACCCTGCACTAAGAACTATTAAGTCACAGGGGTAGGTCACTGCAAACGAGGGGCGACCAGAGGTGATGGTGGCATCTCAAGTGGTGAGCTCCCCTCATCTCCACATTTACAGCTACAGTCTCATCTTCCTCGAAATGGACTTCTGTCCTCATGAGTAACCACTACATGACCCATTATTAGTGAGTCCAGAAGCCACATCTTCCCTCTACTCCCACTTCAGCAGGGGAGTTTTACTAAATCCTACCTCAGATTTCTCTCAGGATTATGGAATTCATGACCCGTTAAATTAAGCAAGGTCTTCAGGTCCATGTTTTCCCAAAGCCTATCTCCTCATTTGCCTTAGGCTGTAGGAGGGCTCTGACTGAACTAATTTAATGAACAGAGGTAATTAAAACCTCTCAGATCACACAAGAGGTCAACAACCCCTAAAAAAGTCTGGTGTTATTGTAAGTATGCTTACTCTTCACACACTTTTGTCAAAATTATCTAGATTAATAAATAGAGACCACTGTAGCTATTTAAAATGTTCAAGCTACCCAAGGTCACTTGGAGAGTCACAGGAAGCCACATGCATGCCCTGAGCAGCTGAGAGACCTCAGGGGCAATTGCCTGTGAAAGGAGGCACCTGTGGGCAGAAAAAGCCCCTAACCTTAGCCCCACACACCAGCATCTCTGTCTACACAGCCATTCTTCCACCAGAGGCATGCATTTTTCCTTTTAGGTATGTTTGTTGATTGGGTTTTTTTATTTGTTGATGTTTTTGTTGTTGGGGATTTTTTTGCCATTGTATTCTTTCTGGTACCTTTGACTTTCTAATGAACTGTAACAGATGGTCAGCAATAGTTTCTCTCCTAGTCAATGCAAACCATTTGTGGCCAGTAAAATGTAACTATTAAATTGTTTTAAACAAAGGCTTTGCTTTCTCAATCCTTTGAAATCACTGGAACACAGTTTGATGGCAGCAGAATGTGTGATACATTCAAGTAAGTAGATACCAACTTATATCCTCTGCAGTCAGACTGCAATTATATACCACATTGGAGGGAAAAGTAATGGAATGCACCTTTTGTTTTTTAACCCCCATGAGTAACAGAAAAATAGTGTTGAAAAAAATCTGAACAAAAAAAAAAAAAAAAAAAAGGAGAAGCTGTCTTACTTTATATCCACTTGTTACAACTGCCTATTTGATTGTAAAATGTGTTACAATGCTTCAGTGTAAATAGAAAGTAGACTTAAAGCAGACTTAAAGAGATACAACTATTAAAATTCTAATTAAATTCTGTGTACCAGATGTCAGCATATGCTATTTCATTGTTGATTTGATAAAGCATACTCTTGCAAGTTATCAGAAGCAGTACAATGCTTCAATACATCCAGTTCTCTGCAGTGATCAGTAACAATCTTTTGCATAGCCTAAATGTGGAGATCTACCACACAAGCAGTCAGTAATGAAAAACCTGCACTACATTGCTGCATTACTTGGTTTTATTGTGTTGCAGGATAAAGCAATTTACTATAAAATATAAGTGAAATTACTACTGCAGAATTCTGATTCTTCCCAACCAGTTCAAGCTACTCTGGAATCTTAATACAGAATTCAGGGTCAGCTCACTTCAATGTACACAAAGCTCTGGCTGTATTTTAACTTGAGAAAACACAATTGGAGGTCAAATGTAAGAGCAAGCACAGGCAGCATTCCACATGGCAGCAGTGCTCAAAGTTCAGATAAAAGTGCGGGTGTTTCTTCCTGCTTAAAGAGAAATGTAAAGATAGATGCTGTACTGTAAAATAGATACTCCAGTCATAGGAGGCATGTGAAGGTGTCTAGAAACACAGAGATTTCAAAAGGGCATGAAGAGGTATAGAGAAAGCAGAGGAATGATTAAGACCAAGCTGTAAGGAACCAAAAAAAACAAACAAGGAACCTTCCAAAAGGAGGGGAAATCAGTTTATTAGTTTTAGTGTTAGGACAAAGAGAGAAAAAAAACCCCATAAACTGTAGTGAACACTGCAGTAAGAGCTCTCCAAGACATTTTCACACCAGACATTTACATGATCTGATACACTTACCTGTGGCCAAATCTTAGCATCCACTGCTTAATAACTAACACGCTCATGGATTTCAATATTTCTTCTGGTATTTTTAACTCAAAAATCTGTAAAATGTATGGTTTCCTTTGCATTCAGCACATTTATAGTCTGACCATCCAAGTAAATTCTGTTGAGTTTGCTCTCTCATTAATTAAGGCAGAAAGGAAAAATCTTAATCTTTTAATTCACACTAACATGATATTGCCCACAAATATTGATCCATTATATTCTATGTATGAGAATAACACGAAATAATGAAAAATGAAAGAAAGAACAGTTGTGTAGAGCTTTTATTTGGAAGATCTTAGATTATTCTGTTGAGTTTAGCTTAGCAGCACACTTTAGTTCTAGAATATTCATAAATATATGAAACAGATGTACTAACCAACTCATAGTTTATATGGACATATACGAAAAAAAAAGAAAAAACAGGGAAGGAAAACAGATCCAGAACATCTCAGCAGGGATTCAAATAACCTTTTTCAGATACTACTCATTTGACTAAGGCCATCTTACAACACCTGCGATTTCTTCCAAATTCTTAACCCAGACCAGACAACATTGCATGCTTCCTTCCCTAGTGAATCAGTGATTGATTTTCCCTGTGTTTCTACAGGGCTGTCACTGATTGACAAAGTAAGTCCCTTGGAGAAGCAATAAAGCTTTGTGTCAGACAGTTCTGGGTTGTTTCAAACACTATTTATCAGTTACAATGGAAACCTAAAAATGTATGCATATAAAATATCAAACTTTGCCTTAGTTCTATTAAGAAATTATTGAAAAAATACTGAAATAAAAAATTGTAAAAAACTAAGAAATTCCATTTTTAAAATTTTGAATGGCTTTCTACTATATAATGTACTGGTACAGTTCTCAGTTCTGAGAGACATGGGCCAGGTAAAGAGTGAAGACAGGATCCTGAATTTTAGGGAAGAAAACTTCCAGCTCTTCAAGAAGCTAGTCAACAGAACCCACTGAGAAAGTGCCCTTGAGGACAAGGGAGCAGAACAGAGCTGACACGTCTTTAAGGACATGGAGGGCAAAAGCCCTTGAACCCCAGGCATAAGAAATCAGGGAAGGAAGGCAATGGCAGAGTCAACCTGCTGGTGTAACTAAGGGGCAAGAAGAAAATGCACTGGCAAAATGCACAGGCTTTACAGCCAGGATAGGATGGTCAGGAGAAGTGTACCCCACAACAGAGATGACCAACAAACTGGGAAAAATTAATGAGGAGAAGGGTGAGGTATTCAACAACTTTTTTGCCTCAGTCTTCACTGACAGTCTCTTTCTCACACCTCTTGAGTGGATGAACCACAAGAAAGGGAGCAACTGTAAGAGAAGATCAAGTTCATGACCACCTGAGGATTTTACATAAATCTACAGGACCTGACAAAATGCATTCCCAGAGTCCTGAAACTGATAGTGTTGCCTATCCACTCTCATTTCTGAATGAAAGTCCCTGCACTTGGAGCAAGTCCCAGGGGAGTGGAAATGGGGTAACATTGTAGCCATTTTTAAGAAGGGTAGAAAGGAGGACCCTGGGAACTGCTGACCTGTCAGCCCCACTTCTGTGCCTGTGAAGATGATGGAAAATATCCTCCTAGAGGCTGTGCCAAGGCACTTGGAGAACAGGCAGGTGACTGGGGACAGCCAGCATGGCTGCACCAAGGGCAAGTCCTGTCTAATCAGCCCAACGGCACACAGTCCCTCCAAACATCCTTCTCTCCAAATTGGAGGGATGGATTTGATGGGTGGGCCACTCACAGCATAACTCTTTGGATGGATGGTCACATTCAGAGAACCAGTCAATGTCTCAATGTCTGGATGGATGGAGGTCAGCGATGAGTGGTGTCCCATGGGGTCTGTAAGGGGGCCAGTACTGGTTAGTATCTTCACCAATGACACCGACAGTGGGACCAAGTGCACCCTTGGCAAATTTGGAGACAACACCCAGCTGAGTGGTGCAGCTGACCTGCCTGAGAGACAGGATCTCTCCCAGATCCTAGACAAGCTCTAGGAGAAGGCACAGGGGAATCTCCTGAGGTTTACCAAGACCAAGTGCTGGTGCTGCACCTGGGTCAG
>VZUI01056517.1:0-64314 GCA_013401135.1 Cettia cetti | reverse complement strand
GATGGAGCAGGGGCCGCGGGCAGGGATGGAGCAGGGGCCGCGGGCAGGGATGGAGCAGGGGCCGCGGGCAGGGAGGGGAGGATTGATGAGGGGCAGGGATGGAGGTGGCCCACGGACAGACCGCGGGCAGCAGCAGAGAACAGTCCCCTCGTGCCGTCAGCGCTTACGCGCTCCAGAGCAGTGTCCAGCCTGTCCTGTCAGGTTTATTGTCCACTCCATCAAGGGGTCTAATGGTCAGCGGAGGGGCTGAGCGTGTCCCCGGGGGCCTGCCATTAACCGAGTGGACTTGTTTAAGCTCACGCAGGGTGTCTCCGGCTGATGGGGACGCCAATAGCCGTTTCCCTCAATGAGCAGCCGCTCGGATCATGACTCAATAGAGGCTCCCCGGCGCGCCGGCCCCGAGGGCTCCGGGGGGAGCTGCCCCGAGCGCGGCCCCGGGCGGGAGGAGCGATCGATGCCGCGGCCGGAGCGGCCCTGCCCCGGCCCGGGGCCCGATTAATGCACAGCAAATGGTTTAGAACCGCCAGCGCCGCCTCTTCATCCCGGCCCGGCGCTGTCGCGGAGCATCCGAGGCGCAGCGGGCTGCTGTGGTCGGGAATTACACGGGAATTCGGGAATTGCGGCACCGCGGCCCCCGCAGGCCCTGAGCAGGGCTGGGGCGAGCTGCAGGGTGTGAATTCATTGCTAAGTTTTATTCCAAACTGGAATTTTTAACAGTGCAAGAAAATCTCATTCCATCAACAAGCCAGGAATACTTAAATCTCAAAATTAGATTGCTAACAAAAAGTGCAAAAAATGCAGCTGTGGAGCGTTGGTAGTTTGTGCACAGGATTTTTCATATTAATCTTAAATATATTGTTTCCTTCCTGGATGATTTTAAAGTGTTTTCCGTTGGAAAATAAAGATATGTTTTCTGCAAATCAAATTGTTACCTGAAAATATGTTTTGGTGTTTTTCCTAACTGAACCAAACATGCTGCACAATAATTTTTTGGAGGGAAATAATTGTGTATTTAAACAGATTTATATTGTTTAATTTTTTCATTTAAAAAACCCCCACAATTTCTTAAAATATTTTGAAGAAAAAACCCAGGAAAGCATTTTTTTTAGTATCTAAGTAAAGAAAATGCCTTTGACTGGGCTTGCTCCTACTGTACTGACAAAGAGCAGGGGAGGCTCTAAATCTGCTTTTTCAAGGCAATCTAAAGATGGAAATTGTGAGGGAAAATGAGCCAAATAATATGATTTTTGATAGGTGTTTGTAGTTTGTCAAAGCTTTTTGTCATTCAGATGACTAATTTGTATAAATAAGTCTGAAAACACTTTGTATTAACATAATTATTTACATAAACTATCGTTATTTTTCTGCTTTCATTAACAATTTTTTGTTTAGTTTCAGATCCGCTGTAGTAAATACTTTGTGCATATTTATATGCTGCTGAGTGTTGTCTTGAAAATGTTTGATAGTATCAGTTTCCTAAAGATGATGTTTATAAAATGCACATAGTTGTGTGAATTATTTATACCAAACGAATGAGAAAGAGATCCTGCTTTCCCTAACACTAACAACGGATCCACTTTTCCTTTGGCAACACAAATATTTATTATATTGTTGTACTTAAAGAAGGCTTAAGCCTCTGAAGTGTCAAAAGTCAAGCTGAACAAATTTAAAAGCAATGAAATGAAACCCGAGTTGGGCACAAAGGATCTTTTCTGAATTTCCTGAAAGGCAGGAGCTGCAGAGGGCAGGATGGGAGCCTCGGGTGCGTGGTGGTGGCTGGGATCGCCCTGGGAGCAGCGGCGCTGCCAGGGGGGCTCGGGGGTCCCGGGGGTGCTGGGCACCTCAGCCCTGCAGGGGAACCTGTGGCAGTCCTGCTGAACCCAGCGTGGAGCTCTGGGCACAGGCCACAGCAGAAATGCTCCGGGAAGGAACGGATGTGCAAAGTGTACGAGCAAGGGGGAACATCTCAATTCACAGCAGTGCCACTTGAGCACAGATGGCTTCACTCCCAGGTGGATTTTATACTTAAAATTCTCTTTTCCGTGTCCTCAGACTCTTCCATTTGTGTTGCTGGGCAGTATTTGCAGACAGGTGCGCTCCTGCTTTGGAAAGCAGCAGTGAGAAATGATTTACCTGCCCGAGGAGTGCGCTGGGACATGACCCTGCCTGAGTGGGTTTGGGAATAGCTGGACAGGGAATCACAGCACTGGGGGCAGCAGAGGAAATTCGGGACAGGGTGCAGAACTCTCAGGCAGCAATTACAGGGCAGAGTCAGAGATTCCCTTCCCTAAGATGTGAAATGCCCTTTTGTGAACGTTTTGGAGACAACCAGTCGTTTGTAAAATATAAAATTAAGTTCCCATTTTTTCAGGCTAAAACTGTATTTCAAATTCACCAGCTGTGTTTTCTGAAGTTCTACAGAGGGGAAACACGATTTGGGATTTCAATTATAGTTCCAAAAGTGACAGCAAATTTGAAAAATCTCAATTCAGCAAAGGTGCTTTTCCTTTGGGGAGTGCTTCTGGAATAAATCCCGGGGAAGGAGTGTATCAAGAGAAAGGAAGATAGGAATTCTGTGTAAAACATGACCTAGAATCACAATCTGAGTGGGTCCTATAGGATCTTTTTCTAGAAGAAATACCACTCTCCTTTGAAAAACTAATTTTGTGGAGGGGAAAAAAAATCCTCAATTCCAAATGCAACACCATGGAGGGGATGGGCACGAGGCCGGGGTGCGAGGGAAGCTGCTGGAGAGGCAGCGCAGGGAACGTGGTGCTGAGGCACCGCGGCAGTGCCGATCCCCAGACGGAAAAGAGGCGCTGCTCTCCCACCCAAACGCCGTGCCTTGGAGCAGTCGGGTGTGCACCTTCTGCGGCACGGCCGGGGCACCGGCACGGCCGGGGACACAATGGGCTGACCGTGACTTCGAACAAATAAATAAAACATGCGCCTCGTTCCCTCCGTCCCTCCCCCGCCCGTCCAGCCGGGATTGCATTTGCCGTGGTCATTTCCCAAGGCCGGCCTGGTGGAAAAGCGCCTGCGGCCCCGCACGCCGAGGCCTCCGCCGTGGCTGCAGGGTGCAGCCCTGCCGGCCGCCCCACGGCCGCTGCCAGCACCACAAACGCCTCACATTGGATCGTGGCCCAAAAAAATCATCTTCAGCTCCCAGCCGGCCCACTCGATAAACACCCGCTCCCTCCGGGATGGGGCTCCCCACAGCCCCGCCGCCGCAAAGCCCCGGCTGCGGGGAGCAGGAGTACCTTTTAATAAGTCTGGGAAGGAGAAAAATGAGTTTGCTCTGCGGTTCTGTTCTTTAGGAACAGAAAAAGGTGAGCATGTTGCAGGGCAGGGAGGGGAAATTTAATATTGCGAGAGATAATGGCAACTATGTTAATATCCGGAATTTTCAATGTACCATAAGTACATTTTGTTTTTCCTTTTAGCACGATTTATAATTAAAGATTTTAATCTGGCTTCACATTGAGTTAATAAGCCCTTTGATTGATTAGGATTCATAAAATTGCCATTTCCCGCTGCTGCTTTGTGTTTCTGGGATGTTCTTTTGAAAAGCTGGGGAAAGGTGAATGGGAAGCGGCCATTGTTTGGGCTGAGCTCCACCAACTCAGGGGGCTCGGGACCGCTTTATGCAGAGTTTGTCCCCACCAATATCTTGTTGTTCCACCAAATGAATTCAGATAGAATCTGCTGAGCTACATTTTAGCGGTTTTTAGGGAAAAGTTCTTGTTGTGTATAATTTCAGCAGGTGTTGCACACAATTACTGCGTCGTTACTGACCTGTGCTTGATGGAGGAATTTAGGATTAGAAGCAGAACAAAAAAGGCGAAGCATTAGAAAACAAATATATCTGAATATGGCACAACCCTGATATCCGGGCTCTTGCATGGCTTTCGAAATTCAGTGTACAGTTCTGTGCCCTCACAGTGTCACCTCCTTTGTTATTAGGGGCTGGTGCTGCAGCAGTCCCCTATAAAGCACTTGTTAGACAAGGAAATGGAATAAAAGGAAGAGGCCGTTTTGCTGCTCTTTGATCACATTCTACTTGTTTAAAATTTTTTTTAAAGTAAATTCTGATAAATTCTAAAATCTAAATGGAAAAATGAGAGAGGCAGCTCATGATTTTTAAGCATCTGGTTGAGTGGAGGTGGGCTGCTTTCCGCAGCCAGATCGTGTGCATGTGTGTGTGTGTGTGTGTGTGCGTGCGTTAGAGGGCGGGGGGAAAAAAAATCTTTTTTCTTTATTTTTAGCCAGGGTAAAAGTGACCCTCTTTAGCCCCAGAGGGGCCTCACTGTGTGGATTGAATCAGAGCAAATTCCCTTTGTGTTTCCTGCTCTGAGGGGACACGCTATTGTTGAGTGCGGGGCCTCTCGTACACGGAGCAGCGCAGGACCGTGAGCAAATCCTTCCCGGATAATGCGCAAGTTGTTTCACAATCGATCCGGACTCCCCTCCCCCAGCATTCACCCCAATTTACTTGGCACAACTATCATTTCCTGGCCCTTTTATTACCATTCAGATGTCCTACAAATGCAAACATTTGGGCCAGAAGAAAGGGTCTGGGTGAGGCGAGGGCAGGTTGGGGAGCCCAGGAACGAGATGCTGCCGAGCTGCTTGGCTTCGGAGCCAGGGAGCAGATGCCTGGGTAGGGCGAGCGGCGAGCTGGATGTGTCAGCACTTCCAGGGGGCTTAATTGGCTGTATTTTTTTAATGTAAGTACCTGCTTCCTATTTCTATTTTGCACAAAAATATTTTTAATCCTCCACCATTAATTTTCCAGCAGTCTTTGAGACAATTTTGCTTTTAGCTCTTGTGTGCCAGCACAGGCTGACAGTGATGAAAAGATGAAAACCCGGCAATAACACAGGGTTTTGCTTACAAATTGACAAAACCAGCCCTGCCAATCCCCAGTAATTTCCTGCATCTCCATAACTGACCTCATGCATCCAGCCCCGCCGGCGCTGATTGGCGAGGTTAGAATGGGAACGATGAGCCAGATTCATCCCAAAGAGAAACAAACAAACAAACAAACAAAACCCGCCACAAAGGCACTCGGGCTCTCTAATGAGTATTGTTCTCCCGCTCGGCGTGCGGGCTGTCCCCGCAGGTGGGTCGGGGCCGCTGGTGGGATGCTCCCGGCGCGGAGCTTTGCGCCGGCTCAGGGACCGGAGTGAATGTCAGCGCCTGCCTGCCCGCGCCGGCCGATCGATGCTTCATTAGGCCGAATTGTCTTTTGCCCATGCAACCTTGAAAACAGTCCCTTAATTACCTGTGAGGAAGTCGGGGACCCTGCTCCCCCCTGGCCGCTCCCCCTCCCTCGCTGGCGGCTGTGCCGGGGTCACTCGCGGCCCCTCGCCGCCGACGGCACGGGGGATGGGGGAAGAAATATGGGACCCCGAGGTGAGAGGGCAGGGTTCAAGTCCAGACTACAGATCTATTGAAGAGGTTTCAGACAGCCAGGCCTCCACTTGACTTTCCATCAGCCTGCCCGATTCCTCAGCTGCTGCCTGCGCGCGGCTGCGGCTGCCGGCTCCGCAGGGCTCAGTACCGCGCTCCGGAGCGGCCCGGCCATGCCGCAGCCCTCATCCCCACAGCCTTCATCCCCGCAGCCCTCATCCCCGCAGCCCTCATCCCCACAGCCCTCATCCCCACAGCCCTCATCCCCACAGCCCTCATCCCCACAGCCTTCATCCCCACAGCCCTCATCCCCACAGCCCTCATCCCCACAGCCCTCATCCCCGCAGCCTTCATCCCCACAGCCCTCATCCCCACAGCCCTCATCCCCGCAGCTGCGGCTTTCGGGGCACCGCTGGATGAAGAGGCCGAGAGGGGAAGCAGGGAGTGTGTGTCCCCCCAGACCTGGATTTCAGGAGAGATGGCTGCACGTCACCATGGGCCCTGCAAGCAAAGCCAAGAAAGGGCATAAATAATCTTATTTGTTATGCATTATTAAAAATTCAGAAAGATTTTAAATTCAAGTGATAATCTGATCATCCTGAGGGATAGGTTTATATTTAATAGCCAGGTATTTTACCTATTCATTTGTGATGGAAAATATTATAATGAAGTAATAAACTGTAGCACAGAAATGTTAATCATATATATGTGGTCTGCAAACCCCCTGAAATCACAGACCCCTTCTGCTGTCCCAAGCTGCCTTTATTGGTAACCTCATGATTTAAGATAATTTAGGTTTTGGGACTATGCCCACAGACCTCGAGGCACGGTTGTTAATAATGGAAAGCTTATTTGACTGCATTATTCTCCTCCTGCATCTTATCTGTTCTGCTGTGAAGTTTTTCTAATATCATGTGCTGTTTCTTTGTTTCCTATTTTAGAAGAACATGGAACAAAATCATGAGAGCTGTTGAGACTATTGCAGATCTGATATAATGGGGTGGAGGAATTACTGGGAGATGGAGACTTGTAGAAGGGTTCAGCTTTAAAAATTCACAGAGTATTTTCATTTTAATGCAGGGTTTGACTCCTCAGTGATGCTGAGAAATGAGATGCCTTCCAGCGCTCCATCTCTCCCCACCACCTAAGAACCACCCCCTTCCAGCCTGTGCATACACCCCCTCCCCCAGATTGAGGGGACTGCAACAGACAGGTGTCCAGCTGCTCTCCTGTGCTAGTCAGAAATGAGGGAGCTTATTGAAAGTGTCTCTGCCAGGTGTCACTCCCAGCCCGGGGCGTGGGACACATCGCTGTCCCCCCGCTGCAGCAGGGCTGTGCCAACCATGGCAAAACCCACAGGACAGAGCATCCTCTGCTGCGGGAACGAGCACTAAATCCCAAACCTCCCTAAATCCCATCGCTGGGAAGTGATCAGCGGAGCCACGCTCTGTGTTCACAGCCGGGGCTTTACTCACTGTGCGAGCTGTGATGTCACCGCATTAAGCTAAAATAACCACTGAACATGAGAACAAGAGCGATGGGGGGAGGTTTGATGGGGGAGAGAGAGGGAAATAGCAGGCATATTACCAGTCCTGCATGTGGATCACAGAGCCAGATTGTGAGCAATCCCGGCGCTCAAAGTGTCTCCTTAGCAGAAAAGGGAGAGGGAGAGAGAGGGAGCCAGCAGCCAGCCTTCAATCCCCACCACGAGAGCTCTCGCGGTGCACTCGGCCAGGGTGTCAGAGGGCGTGAGTGCATTTTTCATTTCTTAGCCTTTGTGTGGTCTGCCAGAGGAACTGGATTCTGTCTGTATTTCCATGTATTTGCCTAACCGTGCTGTGTATTTTTACCCTGGATGTGAGCAGGCATTAACACATAAACTCACACGCACTTAAATAGATGTAATGTAAATGGATACACGGGGAAGACATTAAAACCAGCCCAAGAGTCAGCTTTCCACCTGAACTGCCCACCTGGCAGTGCCCAGTGCTGTTCCCATTTCCCAAATGTGCAGGAAAATTGGGTGTTACTGGGAGGGAGGGACTGGAACGGAAAGGGAGGAATCTTTCTTTCCTGGCCTCTCTAATTAAAGTTGGCTTTTGTGTGGTGTAAGGCCAGGGAATGTTGCTCGTGGTGCTGGTGCTGGTGCTGAAACACCACTGCTCAAATGGCTGTCCCGAGCTTTGCAGGGAATGTGACTGCAGAGCTTCAGTGTCAGGTGCCTGGGAAATGAATCCAACCCAGTTCTGATGTGTTGGGATACTGCAGGGTCGTGTGTGTGCGTGTGGAGTGGCTCCGTGTGTGTGAGCTGTGTTTGCAGGCTGTGCTGGGACGGGTGGGAGCTGCACCACATCTGGAGGTCACATCTGTACCCCACACAGTGCACTCACTGCTCGGGGTGTGTGTAGCTCTTGGAAATCCTGCAAACTGCTCTGCCTCTACCATAACTCATCCTGCATCCAACCTGATGTCGGCGATGGAGGACAGAAATTGAGGAGAGAGTGGGATTTAACCTCAGTTCTTCCCACTAGATTTCCAAGGCAGTGCAATTTATGGACATGAAGAAGAGTCTTATGAGGAAGGGCCAAAAATGCAGCAATTTAGGAGTGGGGAAGTAACAGTGTTACTAGCTCCAAGTCATAACCCTATGTCATAAAAAGGTTCTAGGGCTAACATAGCATTTTCATGTTTTCTTTCTTTTCAGTTTTCTTGTTTCTAGGTGAATCAAAATTAAGTTATGGAAATGCCAAAAAAAAAAAGAAAAAAGAAAAAAATTCAAGTTCCTAGTGGTCACTCTTGGGGAGGTGGAAAAGGCCACTGTCAGAGCATGGAGAGTGCTTTTGTGCCTGCCAGAACCACGGGCACTTCTTGAGGTGGGACAGGCTGCCAGGCCCAGGGTAATGTGGAGTTTGGCAGTTGTTCAGGTGTGCAAATGGTTTTGGTTGCCACATGTGTGTACCTTTGTGTGTGTTACCTGTGTACATGTGTGTGTTACCTGTGTACATGTGTGTACCTCTGTGTGTGCCTTCCCTGCATAGGCAGTGCCTCTTGTCACCTTTACCCGACCTGCAGGGTTGGGGACACCATGGAAACTCCACCTTTGACAGGTGACCTGTGGCTGCTCAGGCCTGCCCTGAGCTTGGGCGCTTTAAAGGAAGACAGGGAAGGAGAGAGCCTTTGCCTTGGGTTTTGGGTAGCAGCGCAGAGCCTGGGGGTTATGGGGGATGTTCACTGTCTATTTTTGTAGTACCCCAGGCTAATTGATAGTTATTATTCATTCCTGATACATATTCTTGTAATTATTTGTTTGCTGGATTTCACCTGCACTGATATTGGCTGGTCTTTGTTGCCGAGGTGCCCCAAGAGCTCAGCACCTGCTGGCCCCACACCCAGCAGTGCTGCTGGAGCTGCTGATCACCTGTGCTGCTGCTCTGACACAAGTGGGGGCAGCTGGGCTAAAGTGTAAACTGGGAGGGGGGTCTCTTGTTAATCGTTTTTTCAGGGGGAAGAAAGGAATCAACCTGAATGATGCTGCTATAAAATAAGATGAAACTTCCGTTTGGGTTAAAAAATAACTTAATGAGTCTGATTAACAACCTAGCCACAGGTGTTTGGCATTTTGTCTCAATCCCCTTTCTCAGGTGTTGGCTCTTTTTGAGTGCCCAACAGACATTTCGGGAAATGTCTTGGCATCCTTGATGGTGGGTTATAAGAAGCAGGTGATGATCAAACGTTAGTGGTTAGGGCAGAGTTTTGCTGCTGTCTTTTGTGTCTGTGTAGTGAGAACATGGGGAAGTCACTGGGTGTCATTGGGCCAGTGACACTCTAAAAATCTGCTCTTCAGATTTAACTTCTACTTTATGATTGGTTTTTGTCATAGTGTATTGGAAATAGACTATAGAAAACAGAAAATGCAGGTGCTGAAAAATCAGCTGTGGTGAGTTAATGAGTTAATTGGTGGTAATTTGCAGAAAACAGGGTCAGCTGTGGGGGTGGGACACTGGTCTGGCTGCTCAAAACCCTGGGCAGAACTGCCAAGGGTGGGGAACATGGTACGGGAATAGAGCTATTGGGGTTCTTCTGCCAGAGGAATGCTGTGGCAGGATTTTATCTGAGGAGTTTGGAGGATTCTAGCCTGGAGGACATGGTGGGGTGTCAGATTCTTGGAGCTGTCTGCAGGCCAGGTGCTGCTGTGAGGGTGAGTGATTTGCATCACCAAAATCTTGGCTGAGGAGAAGGTCCTGTCTAGAGATCATTGTAAGGTGAAATTCCAGAAGGAATGTTGGTTTCCAGTGCCTAAGCAGCTGGAAGGGGTAACAGTGTTGTGGGGAACAGCTGAATATTGACAATGTTTGACTGTAATCTTGCAGAGCTGTTGAGGTGGCTTCATTTAGGTCAGTTGAAGCTGTGAGTGCTGGGAATCTTGGAAAATTTGGTCTGTCTTGCTCAGGCAGATCTGGGCTACTCTGTCTTTGTTGAAAGGTGCTTTTCTATTGGCTCCTCCACCTCAGACAGACCTGTTGGCAGTATCCCCAACATGGTGAAAATGAAGTGGGTTTCCCTCTTTCTGTTGGAACAGCTGTACCAAACGCAGTTCAGTGTGCTGGGGGCTTGAGTGAGCAGGCTGATTTCCAGGTTTTTGGGGAAAGAGATCTGAGATTGAGGTGGTGTCCAAAGATGTTTTCTCTAAGTAAGTTTAGGTAGTCCTGAGCTGTATGTTTGCTGTGAGCCATCTCTCCTGGCTCCATAGCATCATGTGGGTTTGGGGTGGCACAGCAGGCTCGCTGTCCCAGAGCCCTGGAGAGAGGTTTATCAGAGGCTGCATTACTGCTTTGGAAAGCCTGGCCCACTCAGGGCTTCTGGAGCCCACTTATTGCTGCTGATGAGCCAGGGTATGTTCTGGTATTGCTCTGGGTCTCTCTGAGTGCCTGGAACAAACCTGCAAGCCTTGGGACTTTTTTTTTAATTTTAGATATGCTCTGGAAACACAAAGTTAATTGTGAACAGCACTCTCTTGTGCTTCCATGTAGTGTAATTCAGTAACTTGCAGCAAGAAGGAAGAGAAACAAGGACTTGAAAAGCTGGAGTGAGAATCTAAGTCATTTAAACCAGGAAAGAAGCATCTTTTGTTCATCCTGCTCCTGAATTGCTGGGATGTGGGGCCAGGTTGAAGGAGCAGGGTGGTGGCTGAGAGTTTGGGGAGGTTCACAGCCACGGAAGTGTGGGTCTGGCCCCACCTTTCCAGGCACCGTTTATTTTTCAGCACTTCTGTCTAATTAATATAAGGCCTGCTCAGGCACAGCCGCCCTCGTTGGACGTGTCACTCGTTAATCATGCGACCCTCCTAGCCTTGGGTAATGACCTTGAAAGAATATATCAGCCCATGATGGCGGGAGTGAGGAATTAAATTGTTTCTCTGAGTGCTTATGGTCATTGCTGACAATTTATATGACACAGCTGCCCTAAGCTGGCCGTGCTGGCCATTGTGCCGCAATCATTTTCCCTCCGGGAAGCGCTGGCTGGGCAGGCCCCGCACGCCTGCCCCAGCCTGGGGAGCTCCTTTGTGTGAGGAGGAGGAGAAGGGCTCTGCAACCTGCAATCCTGCCTGAGGGCCTGAGCCCAAAAATCCCGGGCAGAGTTTGCCGAAGCCTCTCTCTGCGGGTGTGTGGGCGTTGCTGTAACGTTGGGAACGGTGTTAGGTGCGGTCGTTCCGACCTGAGGAGGGCTCCAGGACCGAGCTCCTTTTCAGCAGGGCATTCCTAAGGCTTGGAGTGTGGGAAATGGGCAGGACAGCTGGAATAGGCTGGAGATTTGGTAAGATTTGAGTGCAAACACATCACAAAGCTGCCCTTTGCACACATCTGTGTGCAAAATTAGACAGACCCCTTAATTACTATAAGAACCCATATGATACTGGGTGCCTGTCCATGGAAATTAAGAAGTAAATTTTAAGATACATTAATGTAAGCATTTATGGGTTAATATCTGTATTATTATATTTTTGTCTTTTCCTAAGTGTTAAATGTACTTGGGAAGGTATTTATTATTTGCAGATAATGAGTAAATGGCTTTCTTAGTTGTTATATATTGGTGTCTGCTTTTAGACTGATGAAATAATTTGTTACAGTTATTCAATCATATTATTTATAGAAAACATGTAGCTGAGGATCTAAACATCAGATTGTTCTGCTGTTGCCATATGGGCTGCTTTTATCTAAATATAAACAGTTGATAATTATCACTAGAACTATTGGCTAAAATCACAAAATAGACCAAGAACAAATAACAATCTCATTCTTCATTAACATTTTAAAAATGAAATAGATGTCCTTGTTTATGCCTTCAGTAAATTTGGCTCTGCCTTTACAGAACTGCAAATGAACCAGAACATTTGTTTTGTATAATCTATACAGTATTTTATATGTATATTTGTATTGGTGAGCTCGAGCTGCTGGATTTTGAGAAGGCTGGTGTATATACAGCTTCCACAGAACTGTTATAAAGTACATATATTAAAGTATTCATAGAATCATGGAATGGTTTGGGTGGGAAGGGACCTTAAAGCCCATCCCACCCCTGCCATGGGCAGGGACACCTCCCACTATCCCAGGATGCTCCAAGCACCGTCCAGCCTTGAACACTTCCAGGGATGGGCCAGCCACAGCTTCTCTTGACACTGATTGCTTCCATCTCAGCTTTCTTTAAAATGCTTGACCTTCTCATTGGGTCTAGTGGCTTATTAGTCCTTTATTTTTCTTTTTTTTTTTTTCCTGTTTCTTATCTCTACCACCTCCATGTGTGGGTAGGGCACAACAAAGGATGTGTTGTCACCTCAGTGTTCTGCTGGCTTTTAATACCTCAGGGAAAATTAAACAAGTCAGCAGCAGCCACATGAAACTTTCCTGTAAAATACAGACAAAAACAGGCAACAAGGCAAAAATGAAGATGGTGACTGGGAGGAAATACTGTCTTTGTATGGACATCCTTTTTCAGTATGTGATTAGAGCAGAGAATGAGAAGTTTGTTCCCTTCTTAGTTATGCCAATGATTTACTGTTTGAAAAAAAGACAGATTAATTTGTGTTGTTGTTGCCATTTCTGTGTTTAGGATTAGAGTTCAAAAATGGTAGTAGTTCAGTATCAAAATTATTATTCACCTGGGTTTGGTTTGGTTGCACCTTGCCCTTTCCAAAGACTGAAGAGGGTCCTTGCGAAGGGAGCTGCCCCCATGCTGGGTGAGGTGTGGAGGGCCTGGGCTGCAGGTGCAGCCTGGCTCAGGGGCTCTACAGTGCTGCAGCAGCCTCCGAGAACTCGGCCGTGCTCTCCTGGAGCCCAGCCACGTTGGCTGCGTGTCCCCTCAGGTGTCTCCGTGCCTGTGTGCGGGGTTGTGTCCTCCGCTGTGGGAGGACAGTGACCTACAGGTCACCTGCACACAAAGAATCCCCCCGTGGGGGCGAATCCCACTGCAGCGGGGGCTCCTCTGAGCCCCGTTCTGGTTTGAAGGTGAGCACCAGGTTGGTGGGGATTGCTCTGATTCCCCATGGGGGATGTGCGGTCTGGACGTGACGCCAGGGCTCTGCACGGCAGGACCGGCTCCTGGCCGGGACTCATGACGGTGCCTGTGTTCCCACTGGGAAGAGAACCCTAAATGCCTCCTCAGCTCAGGCACCCAGCAAGATGTCGCCATTCCTTATTCAAATTCCCTCTCTAATCGGCTGAAGGGCGAGCGAGCGCTGCAGCCCCGTCCTCGCGCTGTGCTCGCCACGCTGACGTCAGCCTTCTTGTGCGGCAAGGATATTTTAAATTTGTTTATCTCTGTGATATCAGGTGGTTTGGTTGCTGGCAGCCCACATTAGCATGGCAGAGCAACAAATATATACATATATATTTATATTTAGTATTTTTTTCTGGTATGTTCAGCTGAAAAGGCTTGGCTTGATTAATATTTTCCGCTGTCCGGTAACCATGGCAATGGGGTCAGCAGATATAATACTTAATTTAATCTTCCAACTGCCTCAGTGTGCATCACCAGTGTCCCGAATAATAGAAAGCCTTTTGCTTCTCTCTCCCTTCCTCCCTCCTTCCCTCCCCTCCCTCCCTCTTTCTCCCTCTCGTTCTCTTGCTTCATATATTATTATCTTCGCCAGTGGCTCCCTCATATGACCCAGAAGGAATAAATGGAGGTTTTGCATTCCACGTATGTAGCTTATAAAATAAAGAAATAAAATAAAAAATCGGAAGCCCCTCTCCCCAGGCAGGCAGATTCCCCCAGCAGCTGGCAGTGGGTGCCCCCTCCCCGGCAGGCTCGGCAGCCAATCTCCACGGCGTGCCGGGGCCGTGGGCAGACGTGGAGCGCTCGGCGCGGCCGCCAGACGCTCTCCAGCCACATGCGGACCTTCCTCCCGCCACAAAGCCCGGCCGGCCCGCTTTGCTCTCCAGGTGGGTCCAGTCCATTGCTTTGTCTTTGCTCGGCCCAGGTCCCCCTTTAGGTAGTGCATTTTGCTCTTCCAGCTTGATTTTTTTTTAACTTGGTTTGGTTCGGTTGTTTGTTTGTTTTAAGCCATTGCAGTCTTTTTTCACAGCAAACACTGTCACTTTTGGGTTGGTTTTGTGGAAGGAGATGACCTGTATACAGTCTCCCAGACAGATTTAGTCTCACTACTTAAAGGATGGGAAAAGAGCATTTTCCTGCTCAAATACTTGTTTGAATTGCCCAGTGACCAGAGGGGGCTGACCTGGTGCACATCAGGCTGCTGCGCTCCTCTTCCCAGCTGTCCCGTGTCACATTCTAGTGAAAAGACAGGAACGTTATCAGCAGGGATTAGAGTCCTTATTCTAGAGACAGAAAGGACATCAGGAGGGAGAGACACTTGAAATTTTCATGACCAAAATTCTTCCTCTTATTTTTTTAAATCAGTTTACATTTTAACCTGTCCTTGAATTTAATCAAAGAATAGTTGTTATTTTTTGGTCGGGTTTTTTTTTCCTCTTTTCTAATGTGGTATTTGTGAAACAGAATGACTGTGACCTCAGAATGGGTAAATGAGGGACATTTTCCTTTCCACTTGGTGGGAATGAGCTTGTGGGGTTTTTTGTTGCCTCCAACACCATTTCTGTGGGCACAAGGGCCGAGCGAGCCTGGCAGGGTCTTGGCAGGGTTTTTGCTCTGCTCTCGCTCTCTTTTGATGGTCAAAGCCCATAAGATGTTGTGACTTGGTTCTTGCCCAGGTGTTGAGTGATGGCCGGAAGGGCTAAAATTGGGATGGAACTGAAGTTTGTCCCATCACCCCAGATCTGAGCCACTGATTTGCCAAACTCTTTGGTCCCAGGCAGCAGCTGCTGTGGGGACAAATGCTTCTGCCTTTTTTCCAAAGGGTATCATCACTTCTCAATGAGTGTGGGATCGTGACCAAGCTGTGAGCAGGTGAGAACTCAGCAATTTGTCAGAAATGGCCCATATTCATTCAGTTTACAGTGAACATGGTGGTCATGCTGGGTTTGAACTTCATCATCCTAAAGGTCCTTTCCCACCTTAACAATCTGGGATTATATACATTAAAAAAAACCCCAAGCAAACCGAAGTTTGGTCCTCTCCCATGTTTCTGAAGTGCACAACTGTTTTGTTGGGTAATGTTTCCTTTAGCTTTTGTGTGCAGCCTGTTTTATGGTTCTTCTTCAGGGCAGTTTTCAGTCATTCCATCTCCTGAAATAAATCCTGCCCATGTTTTTGAGTGGAGAGGAAGCCTGGATTAGGAAAACTGCTCTGTCCTTCCCAAGAGGGAATGAGGAGGCAGGACAGTGTGGGCTGTTGGAGTCCAGCATGGGTGAGGATCCCACATGTGCAAGGCTTCCTAGTGATGTACTCTGGCCTTGACTGAATAAATGTACAGTAACCTTTGTAGTAACTACATCTGTATTTTCTTTGTTCCAGAATATTCCATATATCCCACTTTTTCTTCCATCATTTTCTGTGTCTTTAGCAGGAGTACTGATGCTTGCACAGGCTTCATGAAGACAATTACTGAGATGGGCTTTAGATTTGATTTCACTTTATTTTGACTATTATAGTTTAATGATTTTTCTTCTTCTAATATGTATTTAAAGCATTTTATAAAGTCCTTTCTGTCCCATAAATCTACTACATAACCTGCCATAATGCAACTCAGATAAAAAATTAGAAATTGAATTTTTTTTTAGTTTAAGAAATCTGTAAAATGAATTAATGTTTTGCTCCTAAAACATCCCAAATTTTAAACTTATTTCTCAGGGAATAAGGACCTTCAAACATATTGCTCAGGAACAGAGAGAAAATACCAGATCTGTTAGAAGTACAGACTTTCTCTCTTTTCTGGTGAAAAATCCAGACTTGGCAGTTGCATCTCACTGGGTAGAGCTGGCCCTGGGCCCCAAACAGGTTTGTGTTAAGTGCAGTTCACCACATGTCCTTGTATCTAATCACGTGGATATTACGATCACACACATTGTAAGTGTGTAAATATAAGAGCTCTCCCTCTCATCCAAATTCATGCCATAGCTTTAAAATATTACATGCACAAATCTCTGAAAATATAGGAGAAAAATGCGTGAAATAAACGAGCGTCCTTTCAGATTTACAGGATTCCTGCCAATCATTTGCTCTTTGATCTAGAAAGAAGAGCAAAAGTGAGTCTAAAACTGAAGTGAACCCCAAAATCAATAACAAGGTACTGCTTGCTCCACAGCCCAGACCTGCAGCAGTCAGATCAGTTTAAAATGTGTCTGCCCTAAACAAAGGAGCATCTCTGCTTCTCCCCCCTTGCTCCTCTTTGAGCCTTCCATAGGGGCTGGTCCTGCTCAGCCTGACTTGCTCTCCCACTGAGATCGACAGGGACTTCCAAAGAAAGAGGGTCAGTAATTGTCCCTCTCTAAGGGAAATTATTTGCTTAAATAAATGGTATTTCTGGCCTTCCTTTTCCTCCCAGAATAACTGGCTCCTTTGCCTGCAGTTGTTGGGCAGGATCTCTCTGTTAGAAAGTGAAGCTGTAGTTTGCAAACCCCCTGAATGACACTGCTCAAACCCTCTTTGCCTGTGTGGAAGAGCTGAGGGTGCACAGATTTGGTAGATTTGGGAATGTTTTCTTTGCTGTAGTTTGGCCAGTCAGGTAGTTTTGTTTTGGTTTTTTCTGATGATTTTATTGTTTGTTGGAAATTAAGTCTTAGATGGTGCTACTGAGGGTCTGAAGTAGTGTCTGCAATACTGGAGCAGCTTGGAGCACAGGAGCTTGTTGCAGTGCTGGTGCAGAGTAGGAACTTGTGTGCTCCGAAGGGTGGAATGGCAGGGCTGCTCCATAATGCAAACCCTGCTCCATAGGGTTTGTGCTCTGCTCTTTTTCTTTGTAAAGTCTTGGAAAACAGGTTGGAAGCAATCTTGGGAGACCATTTATTTCATATTTTTGTTTGAGATGTGATGTATCAGAGCCAGCTCTTGCTATACAGAAAGCACTTGACTGTAATAAATAGCAATGATTTTTGCCAAGTTGAGGTTTGCTGACAGTTGCCAGATTTTACACTTCAGGCAGTGTATTTAAATGACTTACAAGGTGTAAATAGCTGCTGTGGAAGTCCATTTTACTCCGTTCGAAGCAGGGGCAGCAGTGTGCAGGAGGGGAGGTGGGTATGACAGGAGCTGGCTCATGTTTTCCCCACGGTCTGTGGGCATCTCACAGTGAAATGGCCCTGGAGGGAAATTCTCCCCAGAACACTTGTGGGTGTGTGCAGGCCAGTGATGCCCCGAGGCCTCGCAGAGGTCAGCTTGTGTTGCTGTGCATTTCACAGAGAATCCTTGCTCTGAAGGGTTTGTGTTCTGTTTGGGACCAATGAGAAAAATATTAAAGAAAAAAGCTGTTATTGGAAAAGCTTAATCCAATATTGTTTATTGCTCATAGATGTTCTCTGTTGTTTAGTTTGAACAGTAGCCACCTCCTGCTTTTTCATTAATCATAATTTTCTCATGCTACAACATCTTTTATCCTTCTCTAATTTTCTGTTACACTTTGCTTTAGTGTGGAGTTGTTGCTATGTTTGTTTTCCGGACCTTCTGCTGTTTCCAATTTGTGCTCTGTATCCACCCTCTGGAGCCCGGGGAGTGAGGAAATGCGGGAGGGGGGGACCAGGACCGTGCTGAAAAGGGGGAAGGAATATTTGGGATGAAAGGAGCGGAGCTGGGTGTGCCCGGGGGTGTGCCCGCAGCCCTGGGGCTGTGTGCGGCTCTGGGACGCGCCTGCAGCGGCGGCCTTGGTGCTGCAGCCGCGGCTCCCCGGCCACAGCTCCATTAAGCCGGCAGCCCTCGGAGCAGCCCCTCCATCCTTCAGACATTTGCTTTACGTAAAGCAGCTCGCAGCTCTGTGAGTATTGATGTAGACATTACCACAAATCGCCACTTAGGGACCGGGAAGAATTGACTAACTGGTTTCAGATCCAATACGCATAACCTGATCAGACGCAAACTTTAAGTACACTTGCAGTCGTGCCAACTGCACCGGCGGGGAAGTGACTCTTCTGCCGGCTCTTTAAAGAGGCCCTGAGGGGAAACCATGAAAAAATAAAGATACGGACTTGAGGCTTGTGCTGCAGCGATTGTAAGGTGAAGGGATAGTCGTGGCATGAAAAATTAAAACATAACTGCTCTTTGTGAGACTTGGTTTGAAAATATTTTTTTATAAAACTCACCAATTTGGGTTTTACAGCCACCACAGTCAGTGTGGATTCCTGAGATCATTCTGAATCTTCTTTATAGTAAAAGCCCTGGATACTCTCCTGTTCCTTGAAAAAGGACTGTTTGTGCTCCTAGTTAGGCAAAATATTGACTTGAGGAAGAAATACAAAAGCAAGTGAGACCATTTCCTAATTTTCATTGTAAGTGTGATATTTTCCCAAACTCTTGAGATTTGCAGGACAGAAGAGAGGCTGGCGCATTAGCCCAACCTGGCTGATGGCACATGGGGGTTGATCTCATGGCTGTGTCTCAGTGTGGGGGGTTCAGCAGGACCTCAGGCACAGGGGCTGGTGGGAACAGTGAGTTCTACTCTGGGAGTGCTAGAGACAACAGCAGTTCATGTTTTTGGTGTTGACTCGTGGTGTCACAGCTGAGAGCTCCACTCAAAAAGTTGGCAGTTGTGAATTTTTTAGTAGATCATAACAATCAAACAGGATTCTGCATGCTGGGATTGAGAACTATGGAATGATCAAAGAAGGTGGGAAGAGTGAAAGACAAATTCAAATAATTAGTGGGAAATGGAACCTCTTGTGCAGCTAAGTTGGGTGATTCAGAGAACAAATCTGTGTTTAGGTGCGCGAATCTGAGATGGGGAGGGCAATGGCTGGTTCTCTGTGGCCTGTGCAAAGGAGAGAACCAGCTCCAGGCTTTCCATCCCAATCCTGGCTGGCGGTGTCAGCGTTGTCTGACTGAACTTGGGGCCTGGGCGGGGGCTTCTGCTTGGGGGATTCTCAGCTGATGCTGCTGTCCCATATTTAGTATACCCAGAACTCAGCATTGCCGTGGAAAGCCCAGGAGGGTCCAGCAGGGCACTGAGGACTGTTTTCTTATTACTAAACAGAGAGATATTAACAACACAATGTAGGAATAAAAAAAAAAAAGGCAAGCAAAGCTGGCCGCCTGCTCTTTTCTTCTCAGCATTATTATTTGTGACAAAGCCTTTGGTCCATTTTTCTTCATAATTTGCAGGACTCCTAATGGGAACAGCACCTCCCAATTACCATGGTTGCCAAAGGCTAATTTGGTTACCCTCAGGATCCACAATAGAGAAACTGTGTCGGCCCTTTGTAGATATTTGCATACTATACATACCGGGAATGTAAAACAGCTGCCCGGGCCCTATTCCACTATCATGGCAATTATGGGTCATTAGCTTTTTCTTTTTTCTCCCCTTTCTCCCTCTTCTTTCCTTGTTCTCATCTTCTAAACTCTGCCAGGCAGCAGAAGCAGCTGATGGCTTTGGAGGGAGCAGCAGCAGGACGAGGAGCTGCCCGGTCCCGTCCGGGGGCTGGGGCTGACAGACGCTGCGCCCTTCTCGCCGCCTGCGCTTTCTCCTCGCGGCTGCCCCGGCTGCTCCCCGGGACATCTCCGCGTGTGCCCGGCCCGAAACGTCCCCGGCACGCAGCCCCTGTCAGCACCGCGCTCCTCGGGGACACCTCCCCACACTGTCCAAACTTTCCTGGGCTCCCAGGGGCCCAAAAATTAAGGAAGGGGACAAAAGGGAGCTCCTCTTAATTTGGTTGGGATTCAATTTGTTAATGGCCAGAGCCTTTTAATAGTTTATCTCCCTTTTGTTCTGGGCAACGTTTACAGTCTCGGTGCAGTTTACAAGGAAGTGATGGTTTTGCATATACATTAATTTTTTTATGAACTGCTAATTTTATTGACAATAAGGATAGATTGAAAGACCCAAAGCTTTTGTGTTGTTTTGTTAAAGCAAATAAGTAAAGCACAAATGTAAATTACATCTCCAGGTTCACATTAGAGGTTTGCAAATAATACTGAGCTAATGGTTATTGCTAAGGAAAATAGCACTGGGATCAATATTCTATACAGTAGAACGCAATACCTCTCTCTCTTTTAATCACCTCATTGCAGAAATGGCATTGAAATTTGAAATCTCATTTTCTCCATTTGTACAAATTGAACATAAATCATTGTGAGTGAGGGGAGGTTTCGGGCAACTTCACTCTTTGTGGGATTGCATTGCTAATTAGTGCTGGAGGGAAAGGGGGATAGAGCCAGGGCTGCACTGGACTCTGACCTGCCCGTGGATGGGTCTGTAAATAAAAAAATGGGGAATAAATGGTAGGCTCCATCTTCTCTGCACCAGGGTCTTCAGAGCAAAGGCAGCACTTGTGACAGTCGTTTCTTACCACCATTAAAAATGGATAAATAATTAAGAACAAAATGCCGACATGGCTTTTGTTGGTGTGGGGTGTACCTGGCGCTGTAAAAACAGCGAGTGCGTGTGCAGCTGCTTCCCCAGGAGCCTGGGCGGGGTCTGGCCATGCGGGAGCGCCGCGGGTACCCCGCGTGTGCATGCTCGGGGGGTTCTGGTGCTGGTCTCGCTGTTGGCAGGGTTAAGGGTAGGTCTTAAGAGTGTCGTTCCTGCTGGTTAGGGTCTCTCATTTGCTTAAGTAGTGTGTGTAGGAGAAATACCCACAGAAGAGCCTTTGTTGGTAGCTTTGAAACCCTTTTCCTGTGGGGTACGTGAGCTGTTCTGCACTATGCTGGCAGCAGGTGCCGTGTGTGTGCCCCCCAGCAGCTTATCCAGAACCATCCAGGACATCACAAACATTGAGAGAAGGGTGATAGCTGTTGGGTGGGTCAGGCCAAGAGATGGGACAGATTTGGAATAAGCAAGGGTTTATTTGTCTGTGTGGAGACAAATTCTGTGAGTAGGTTACTACTGTGAGTGTTATGGAAGGAGGAGTCAAAGTGACTGGGAAAGGTTCACACAGAGTAGGAGGGTTCCAAGCATCACCCCATGGATAAAGGCTGTTTTAAATTATTCCCTATCAGTCCCAGAGATTTATCACTACACCTGTATTTTTCCATCATTTTTGCACTTTCTAAACCACTACAATAGGAGATAAATAGGGAACTTTATGGGAGAAACTGTTATTAAGGCTCATTATATAAATTTGTTCTTGCCATTTTCAATAGCTGAAAGTGAAGAAAATAAATAAAATACCCTTAAAAGTGAAGAACAAACACTGAGCTGGCAGAGCTGCTAGCAGAGAAGAAATAACTCAATTTTAGAACGTTGGGGGCAGAAAGCGCAGACTCAAACCAAGGGGTGGTTTGTGTCTAGACTATTGAAAAAGAGATCAAAATTATTCGAAGTGTTGATTTTAAATCAGGATGGTATTTAAAATGGATATTTAGTTTTTAGAAAAGATAAGGATACATGACAGAAGTTGACTCATACATGAGTTGGTCTGTGCTGTCAAGTTCCAGCACATTGAGAAAACATAAAAATATATATGTTTAAACAACAACAACAAAAAAAAGAGTTTAAATAAAACTCTTGTGGGAAAACACTCTTAAGAGTGGGCAGGAAAAGAAATCAGGAGTAAAATACCCTCTTGATAAATGTCTTCCTTCAAAAGTGATGGACTTTAGGTTTAGGCAGCTGTCAATGCTGGAGCAATGGGGAAATGAGCTCCTTAACCAGTAAACTATGCAGAGACATTTATTTATTTGTTGTGTGATTGACCGAAGGGTTTGCAGTTGTGCACATAGAACAGCTTATTCTGAAAACACAGAAATAATTTGGAAGCTGTGTAATTTGCTGACATGCGAGCAGCCGCAGGATCTCACGGAGTCCTCGAGGATCAGTCATGGGCAGGGACTGGCTAAGCTGAGCTCAGGAGGTTGGCAGAGCTGGCATGCTCAGGACTGCTGTGGAAAACATCACATGGCAGAGATTTGCTGAAAACTGATCTTTCCAAGTCTGAAGTCTTTGGGATTGGTGGCAGGAGGGTCCAGGTCAGGGCACCCGGATGAGGGACAGAGCTCTGGGCTAAATGAGGCAGGGGGATCGTGCTCTGTGAGTCGATAATTTTTCTTTTGAATTTATCATCTCATGCTCTACAATATAAATGTTTATAAATTAAATACATTCATAACTAAGTGCTGCATAAACAATTGATAAATAACTACAGGCTGCGTGCATGGATACACTGATGTTTGTGTGCCCAGTAGGGATGAGACACCAGCAGCTCCTGATGCTGCAGAGTGCTTGGAACAGTGGCTGTGAATTATCTGCTTCTCATATTGATGGGATATTTCTGGAGCATAAAGATAATTATTAAAGTGTCACTTTTTTTTTAGTTGCATTCCATATGAAGATCTGCTCAATATTTTATAAGTTGTATTTAGCTTCACTGGTGCCAGTAGAGAGAATTCATTTTAGGAGCAGACTAGATGAGAAGCTGCTATATTTTTTAAGAAGCTCCCAGTGCAGGCAGGCTCCAGGAGTCCCAGCTGGCATGTGCCTGGAATGCTGCACGCCTTTGGTGTTGGCAAATGTTCTAAAGAGTATGGATTCCGTGTAGAATAAAGGTCTGTCCTCCCTCCTGCCAGGTGCAGGAGCTGGCTAAAGCACATGGCCCCAGAGCAGGACCTCACAGCGAGGTGTTTCAGAGCCAGGCATCCTGAGTAAAGGGAGTTTCTCCCTGGAACAGTCGAAGCAAATGATGTTCTGGGTAAACAGAACAGCTCCTCAGAGTTTCAGCCTCCAGGCCAAAAAAGAGGGTGTGCGAGGAGGATGAACAGGCTGAAGGGACAGCCTTGCCCGAGGGCTGCCTTGTGGGAAAGGTGCTCCTCCTGCAAGGTTCTGTCCCTGGTGGTACTGGGGCATGAGACACACACCTCCTTAGGCTCGGGGAGCTCCCTGCCCCAGGGCAGAGGGCGGCTGGCAGAGGGGCAGTGGGGACACCACAGGGGCCAGGTGTGCCCCGGAGAGGAGCAGGGTCAGGAGGGCGTGGCCGGCCGGGCTCCGGAGCACCTGGTGTGCGGAATCCACCCACAGAGAGCCGTGTTTGGCCAGCCCTGGTCCAGATCATCTCCCTTGCCCCAAAAGAACCTCACGTGTCTGATGGAAGAGGTATTTACAAACCTACAGAGCCCAGAAGGAGAGAATTATTGTATGAGTAATAATAAGCGCTTAAATAGCACTTGACAACTTGATTGATACAAACATTAACAGATTAACTCCTGCAGGACCTGGTGATGGATCTGTGTTTCCCTCTATTGCAGTTGGAGAAACTGAGGTATAGAGGCAGATTAATTTCCTTGCTGACCCACAGTGTGTTGCTGGCAAAGGCAGAATTAGAATTAGGGACTTCTTAATGACCAATTAGCAAAATTATGAAACAATAGAGCGATAGCTCCAACAGCAACCTCTGGGATCAGCATGAGAGGACACTGCATGACCTCAGCATCCGATACCAAAGTAGTAATTTTAGTCAAGAGTTCATAATTGTATCTAGAAATAAGGACTATTTTTATCATGTGTCTTGCGTTGCATTTATCCAGTTCTCTATTTCATGTCTGCAGATTCTGGCTTTGCAGATATTTATCTATATTTAGATGCATGCAAATACAGCTTTAGCAATAGAACCATAAAATACAGCCATCCATAAACTAACTGGGATATATGACTCTCCCTACTTATTGGCACTGCACTTTTGGGTACGTACATTAAATATGTGTCTATTTTACTACCTGGAGAACACAAAATGAGTGAAATCCAGCTATTTGCCTATTACTCTTTGACTGAAAAATTGTCTATGTTTATAGTTGAGATAGATCCACAGTTCCTGCTGGCTGCGATGGAGTCACGGTGTTATTGATGACTTTGGGATGATGGCAGTGCTGGCAGGGAGGGGCCCTGCCTGACTTACGGGGCTCAGCCCAGACTAATGCCAATAAATCCTTCGTGTCACACCACGTCTCCGTGTATTTTGGGCGTGCTGCATATTTTACAGGCAAACTATTTCAGAAAGATGTTAGAGACTTTAATAAATGATTTGTACCATTTTTCATAGACTTCTCCATGTGAAGGTACACTAGCAGTTACCTGGCCTCCAAGTTGTACAAATAAGATTTTAGAAACCTTTATTTATACAAAGTATGATCTTTATATAGATAACAATGGGAAGGTTTTAAGATCATACATATCTCAAACTTCCTAGGTGTAAGGTGCTTTACTCATTTGATAAAATACCATCATCCTTATTCTGTTCTTGGTGAGCTGCAATAAAGCTTGGTTGCCAGTATCCCATCACCAGTGCCTGGATGCTGTTCTGTGCCTCACCTCGAATTTGGGTTTTGTGGATGAAATTTTAGCAAAAGTTAAGGATGTTTGAAGTGAAAGGGATGGAGGAGGGTGAGGGTGCAAAGAGTGCTGTGTCCACACGTGAGCAGCTGCACCCAGCCACTCTGACGGCAGCACAGGGCACTCAGGGCTTGATCAGGGGCGTGGAAAACATCCTGATACATGTCAGCAAGTGTTAGTTGATGAGAGAAAATCCTAAATTTCTGAGGCACTGACTTTACTTTTTGACTGCTTGTACCCACCCTGGTGGCCTCGTGGCCCTGGGTCCTCCTCTGCTCCCCACAGAACCAGCCTGGCGTGGCATGGGGCAGGGAGGTGTTCCCAACATGGGAGCTGATTTAGCTGCAATTTAGAAATGAAGGAGTTCCCAACCAAAGCAGGTAGTGCTGTAGGACAGGAATTCTAATGCAGGCCTAGAAGCCTCTTCCCAGTGCTTGTCAAGGGACTGGAGGAGGCCAAGGCCCCAGGCGAGATTGCCCTGAGCCCCGTGCTGCCCCGCCATGCCCCAGCCAGCCCCAGTTAATCCCTGCAGTGCTCCCCAAATCAACTCCAGAGCCCTGGGAGAGGGACTCTGGGCCCTCGGTGTGCCCGTGTCTGGCCCAGCTGGGACATCAGCAGCCCGGCGTTTGGAGCATAATAATAATTCTGCAGATCAAAGCAGCTCTTCTTCAGACAATTACAGTAAAATTGAAGCTCTCCTCCAAGAGGAACGCGTGCCCTTGTTGTGGTTTCCCTTTTTTGCCCTCCTTTTCTTTCTTTCTTTCTGTCCCCCCCTTCCCTTTTTTTTTTATCCTTTATGAGAAAATTGCTTTTTCAGGGCTATAGAAAGAACCGATTGGAAGCTGAAATCCTCCCTCTCTGCCCAGGGGTGGGATTCCCAGGGTTAGACATGTAACATCTGAAGGGTGATTTTTTTAAAATTGATATCCGAGAATAAAAGAGAGAATAGTAGGAGAAGCTGATCAGGAATGAATAAAGTCTCCTTTTAAGCTGAAATAACCTTCCCCCCCCTCCCCAATTTTCCCTCCAGAAAAGCCGGACTGTAATTGCTTGCAATCACTCGGCACAAATTGTCTGTGCGTATTTGCTTTTTAATTTTGTATAATCTGGTCCATTTCGCTCTCTCTGCCTTTGAGCTTAACCTCTCTCTTTCTCTCCCTCCTTTTCTCCCTTGCATGCCTTCCCTTTCTCTCTTGCTTTAATTCTTCGATGCTGCTAAAAAAAAAATATTACTCATTCACAATGATGTTTGATGGCTTTTACTAAGGAAAAGGCACTCAGGAAAAAAAAAAAAAGAAACTGAGTGGACGTGCTGCAACTGGTGAGATTTCTGTGTTATCTTTGAAGTGTTTGTTTATTTGTCTGTTTATTTCATTTCTGTTAAGACTCAGCAAGCTGGTTTAATACCTCCAAGGGCTGTCGTTCTGCGTGCTCCGAGCAGGACTCAGGGAGGCCGGGGTGTGACACTGGTGGCATTGCTGCTCCTCTCTGTCAGGAGCCATGACTGATGTCTCTTGCAGCTGAACGTGTGGAAATCATGTTTCTGAGATGTAAATAATGACTTCTGAGGTGCTTAGAATTTTAAGGTTCTCGTTCAGATTTTGCACTAAAATTTTCTTCAAGCAGATGTCTGTGAGCTGTTCTCTCAAGGTTTGGCCCAGTGTTTGAGTAGAAGCCTAGTTGATGTTCTGAAAAGAATTTTGTGAGCTGAGCTAGAAGATGATAACAGAGATCCTGGGAATGAGAAAGTGCAGAGATACCATCTGTCAGAGTAGCTTCTCATCATTAATGCTTTAAACATTTGAGGATGCGTCCATATAGCTGGGTGGTCTATCAGCACAAAGGAGGGGATCAAAGGGCTAAAGACTTTGACCTCATTGCAGTTTTTTGATTTCATTTTTTAAGCAACTCCTGGCTTTGGCAGCTCCCTCTCCAGCCCTGGGGCAGCTGGGTTGTCGTGCTGTGCCACTGCAGGGCCCAGCACCCAGAGCAGCAGTGCCCTGGGGACCCTCAGCCGTCGGCTCCTCCTGCTGGCCTGCCCCGCTTTGGCTTCCCAAGGCACGGCGCAGTGTCCTGGCTCAGTGCAGTCATCCCGCTGCCTGAGCGTCTGAGAAGTCACAGAGTTTTTCTGAGATTTCTGGGGATGATTTGCTGCAATATCATATTAGATATTTTATTTGGGAGGTCTTGGTTCGGTATTCTGCTGCTGTGTTTTGGGGCTTTTCCCTGTTGTTCAGGGTTTGTTTGATTTAATTTTTTTTTCCTCATTTTGTCAGTGAAAAATGTTTTTAAAACAAAAACCAATGAAAATTGATGTGGTAATATGTATTTTCTTGTAACTTGGGATTTTTCCTTGCCATTTCCACAAGCGGAGCTTTCACCTCTCTCAGATTTTGGTGGTAGTTTGTTTGTTACAAATGCTCTGAATTATTTACTTCAAAGGAAGCACCAAGGCTTTATTTTCTTTTTAAAGCACTTCTAATGAGTAGTTCTAATCATGAGCAGAGAGATTTGTATGAACAGTCTCCAGGTCTCCCAGAACAATTTTGGAAAGAGCCCCACATGCTTCCCCCATGGGTGGGGGCTCCAGGCCTGTCTGAAATCCTGTTGCTGTTCCACCGGGTCCTACTTTCTGCAGATGAGAATTTAACTTCCTATCTGGAGTCATTCTGTGTGAGATGCTGCTCAGGATCTGGTTTCTCTTGAAATTTCTCCCACAGGTAAATATTTTAAATTTTTTTCTCATAAAACCTTGAAAGTAAAAAGAGAGCAAGCCCATGGCTGCATAGAGAAACCTGAAAGGGCCTGGATTCCATTCTTCAGGCTCTGGAGGGATCAAGGGGCTGGCAGGCACTGGCCTTCAATCTAAACAAGAAAAGAAAATTAAAAAGAGAGAAAAATAAGGAAAGGCAGCTTTATCCTCAAAACAAATAGTTGCTGATTCCCAGCAAACAAACTTGTAGGAAAAACCTGAGCAGTTTCAGAAGGAAAATTCCATGTATATTTCTCTTGATGCGTTTTAGGTTTGTTTGTAACAGATTTATAATCCTGTATTATTCAGCTTTTCATTTGAAATTCCAATGAGCTGTTTGAATGGTCTGGTGCAGGCTAGGAAGTAAAGAGCATAAAATAGTCCCATTGACTTATGATTTTCTGCTGACTTTTTCATTGTCATCCCATATCTTCATTCTCTGTCATCAGAGCGTTCCGGGAATGTCCTCTGTTGCCTGTCTGATAGCGCTTTGGAATATAGGAAATGGGATGAATTGCAGATGACTCAATAATTTATTCAGATGTGGTCTGTCATCTCTGGGCAGGCTTCAAGCACACGTGGAGAAGTGGGTGGGAGATTTTATACAAGTTTTCTTCCATCTTCCTTCCCAGACCATTTTTCCTTTGACTCATGGTGTCCTTAAGAGCAGAGGCTTGTCCAGGAGGTTTCAAATGCCACCAGGACAGGCTGGAAGGATGGGAATGGCTGATCAAAGCAGTGCCTTGTCCATGTTATGTCTTGGCAGTGGGTGCCACACTTCTGCTGAAACACAGGAAGCAGTTTCTGTCAGTTGAATTATTTTTACAGATTGACCTTACGCTTTTAAAGAAGATCTTGGTGGGAAGAGCAGGACCTCTGTGCTTGACCACAGGGTTTGAGAGTGGAGAGTCCCCGTTTTAGTTGGGTGAGGGTGAAGGTGTTGTGTTCAGTTTGAGTTGACTCTCACCCAACCCCCCTGTGAGATTTCTGATAACTGAGAGTGTTTGGACCTTTTTGTTCCCCTAAGCTGTCTCTTCACAAAAGATATTTCAGGGTCTTTCAACCAGTTAGGGAAGTTCATTATATTTTTAATACAATGTGGAAAAAAATTAAAATAATGATTTGATATACAGGCATTGATGAAAGATGTATTTTTAAAGTAGTAAATTAAAATCTCATTAATATTTCAGTGAGAATATTTTGTGCTTATCTGTTTCATCTCTATTTTTGACCTATGGCTTGGAGTTCACAGCATGAAGGAGATGGTGAAATCTGTTCACCATAAAATGTTAATTATAAGTAAATTACAGCACAAACGTTCAATCAGCCACATTAATTCTACATAAAGTGAATTATTGTAGCAGAAAATTTTAAAATGTGACTGAATTTTATAATCTGCATCCTCCATTTTCTACCTTTGCTCTTAATGCTATCCTGTTCCTCCCCAGCATGGCTGAACTCTGTGTGCTGATGGGAAGTGCTTTCTCCTTAGATGATGTTAAAAATGGAAGAGCACGATTTGATTCAGTTGTTTGCAGCTACTAAATGCCTCTTAAATATAGAAAATTTTCTCTGCCCAGGAAGGAAGTGCAACAGCAGCTGCAGGGCTGGAAAGGCAGGAGCTGTGGGTGGTGGAGCTGGGCCTGGTGCTGGCTCTGACAGCCTGAGCACTCTGACCTGGAGCTGGAGTTATCACAACCCCAGGAGCGTTTGCAGGACCCTGCCTTTGGGTTTAATCCTGTATTTGTTTAGACAACCAAAAGGCACGTGAATCCCCAGGTAGTTTTGAAAATGTAGCTGGAGGTCTTGCTGGCTTCCTGACCCTGAGGGGAAAGGTTTCCTTGGAGTCCCAGACTGGTCTGTAGTGTCACTGCCTTTGTAATTCCAAATGTTGCTGTGGCATTATAAAAGAATTTCTGCCAAGATGCAGGAATTCCCCTGGAGGAAGGGAGCAGAGGAAATTTCCGATTTGCTCCTGGGAGGTGTGCTGGTGATCCTGCAGCCCAGTGAGGTGACCCTCAGGGTGGAGTGCCACAGGGAAGGGCTGGAGCGCTGATCCCGTGGAGTGGAAAGGAGGGGACCTGGACAGACTGAATCTCACAGCCATGGCAAGCTGCTGAGTCACAGAGTTTGTACCTGTGTCCTGTCAGTGCTTGAGTTCTTGCAGATGCCATTCAGTGTCCCTGAGCTGCTGTGCCTCCACACCTGAATCATTTCCTGCCAGTGTGAGATGTGGGCTCCAGAAAACGTGTGTGAGTCACTAAGATCTGAACTGTGAAGTGCTTCAGAGGTCTTGGAGACAAACTCTCACCATTTATTGGGAAATGAAGGTCTCTTCTGTGGGAAGTGTGACAGGAAAGCAAAATGAAACTCAGACAAAGGAATTTGTGAAAAGATAATTGTGTCAGAGCGGTGGGACTGCCAGAGCCAGTGACCATGCCCTTGGTCGCTGCCAGGCCCAGGCTGTGCCCATCCAAGTCTGCTTGGAGGTTCTGCACCCTCTGCCTTTACCCTCAAAGCTGTGTTGGCACAGCTGGGGGACACCCTGGGTACCCTGGTTTACTCCCACACCCCTGTTCCCACAGGCTGGTGGAGAAAGCCTCCACCTTGTCCAGCCACAGTGTGGTCCCACGGCTCTTTGGGACAGGTCAGTGTCTGTGTGGGCTGTGCCAGCTTGCTGTGCTGGGTAAACGCTGCCTGGGGACAGCCCCGTGGTGCACCTGTGTGTACCTGTCTCAGGCCCCCCACAAAGGAGCAGCGTTCCAGCTGGAATGGGTACGGTGCCCTAGGGACACAAAGTCTGCCTGCTGGAACAGGTGTGGCTGAAGACAGGGTGGGAAAAATTAATTATCATAGGCACCTGAGGGGTCAGCAGGGCACTGGAACTGGGCCAAGCAGACCTTTTTGAAGTACTGGAGATGTTCTCAATGTTCAGGCATTGAGAGGCGCTGTGTTATGAGGAGACCAAGCTCAAAGACAAAGGTTTCTCCTGGCTGCATTCCCCTTTCATGGTTTCTGTCAGGCCACAGCATAGTGAAATGATTTTCATTTGAAATCAAGGGTTTTGTTAGGTTTCAATCAACTGCCTTCATCAGCTGATAGTAAACACTTCTTTGTCTCTTCTTTTCTACTCCCCCAGTCCACACAGTGAGTTGCTGCTGGGTAACTTGTGGCCCTGTACAAAGATGGATCTCAGTACAGCCTGAAGGTACCTGGGCGAGGCGTGATCTTAAGGCCGGGTCCATCAGGGTGTTGAAAGGACGAGATGTGATCGGTTAAGCCCCTCAAAATGCACAAGCAGAGGGGAAGCGTGAGGCAGGCTGGAAGCTCCAAGCCCTTGTTTTCCAGTAAGCAGCGTGATTGGCAGCAGGAATAAACACGAGCGGGAAGCTTGTGTATCAATCTAATTGTATAATTGCAGGTTGCTTTCTGCCTGGTTTGATGTGCAGATTGTAGTAATGTGGAGTGTCTCTTTGGTAATTTGCTATTAAATCCAACACTAGGAAGTAGTTCAGTGGCTTCCTGGATGGATACCTGGGGTTTGTGATCTTTATCTGCTGGAGCAGCACCAGTGCCTGCCTTTTCCTTTTTCTCTTATTTTTGATTATATAGTGGTCAAAGTTTTTTCAGCAAGTTGCCAAGGTGAGTTAGACATAAAGGTCAAAATGTGATAACTCATTACCCAGTGTTGTAAAAGTCACTGCCAAGAGCTGAGAGCAATGTTTAATTATTCCCTCTGAACTTGTACAAAGTATTATTTTATATATGTTGTAATCAGTACACTGGGAACACTGCCTGTCCAGACCTCGGTGCTGGCTCTGCTCAGGGCTCCCCGTCAGTCACTGGGCAGGAGGGGAAGGGTGGTGTTTAGTGAAACCCATGCAGGAAAAAATCCTTAGCAAGGGAAAAATGTCAAATAGTACCTTTGATGATGGATGTAGAACAAAGCCACAAAGGGAGCAAGATCCTTCTTCCTGGGAGAACAGAACTCAAGCCCTGCAGGGTCCCATGTTCGTCTGGGCCATTCCCCTTTACCTTGGTCACAATTAATCAGCTGCTTTTCCATTGCAAATATCCCTTTCCTATTCTTCAGAGGTGAATTGATTTCTGGCTGACAATGCTGTGATTCCACGCCAGAAATTCATAGCTTTATCTCAGAGCACTGAGGTCTGTTAGAATGACAAAGATATACTTGTCTGAGTTCTTGAAGGATCTTCCCAACTGTTCTGCTTCTTAACTGCCACTGGATTTTTGTATGCTGGTGGTTACATCCTTTCCTGGCTTTGTCGTGGTTGAAAATTGCTTAATCATAATAATAAAATAAAATTTAAAAAAAGTAGAGCCAAAGCCATCATGGCTTGCAGAGACATGGTTTTTAATAAATTCTGCTAAAACCATCAGTTGAAAGGTAATTCCAAGTAGATATTGCCAGTTCAGGTTTTCCACTCAGGAAAGTGTCTCCTTGTGCATTATTTATGCCCTCGCATATGCCCCAGTGTTGATGATAGGATCGTATTTTGGTATCTTGTGTTGCAGATTCATAGGGGACCAACAGGTAACCAGAAATGCTGATTAAAAATCTACAATATTTCCCTGAATAAAGAGAGTTGGCATTTATTGACATTTAGACTTGCTGGAGTTGGCAGAGGCTTAGTGAGGCTCTGGTGAGACATCCTGCCCTTGGTGCAACATCTGGGAATTGGTGGGCAAAGGACAGACACCTGTAGGAGTCGGCATTTTCTTCTTCTCCCAGAAGTGTTTCGCCATGACCTCGGGGCAGCTCCATCCTGCCTGGCTCAGACACTGGCTGCATCCCCAAAACTTAACCTCTGAACTCCCCAGGGTTATGCTCAAGCCAGAGATCACCGAGCTTTTAGAGATCAAGAGGCTGTCAGTGAGGAGGGACGGTGCGATGAGCCTCAGACACTCATTAGTCCTCGCTGAACGCCTGAAAATAACGAATTTCAGCTTAGTCAACAGCGGTGAAAGACACTTATTGTGTTCAGATTGCCTTGGGATGGCTTCTGCTTGTTGGGGCTGGCAAATGGCATTGTCCAAAGGGAAGAGCCCTCTCTGTGGCGTTCCCTTGAGGGTGGCTGTGTCCTCACTCCTGCAAATACAAAGCATTCTTGGCAAGCAGAGTTTAATTAAGAGCCTCCCTGAGACCAGCCAGGCTGGGCGTTAGTAGCCGAGAGGGGCCCTGGCACCTGTGTTAGGGAACATGCTGGGAAAAAGGCTGCACTTGTGACAAATGTCATCGCTGCTGCCTCGCTTTGTGCGGCCTCACGCACGTCTGTAATACGGCTGCGCTTTGCATACCTGGAATATGCAAATAGTATTCAAATTAGAGCTCAGCTTTGTGACTGTCAGCACATACCCCCCAGCTTCCCTCTAGCAAGTGACTAATGGGAACATGTGTTCTTTCTATTTTTGTAAAGCAGGGGGGCCAGAGCTGGCAGGACTGAACCACCGCCTCCTTCTCCCCAGAGGGAGCAGAGCCCGCAGCAGAGGGTGGGGATGGTGGGGTGGGGCCTGGGGCCTCTCTCCAGACCCCCTGCCCAGGGTAGTGGTGGTGCAGGGCTGGGAGAGGCCCCCAGCCCACCCCGCAGGGTGCCTGCCCGCATCTCTGCAGCTCCCAGCACCCAGACAAGTAGCACAGAGTCCAAACTTTGTCCTTGGCATAGACCATTTTCTTTCTTTACCCCATCCCTTTTATTCACAATTATACCCATCCCTATATTTGTTAGCGTTCCTATGGCAACATCTCTAACTGCTTACACAGAATTGTAATGTCAGGAAACTCTTTAATGTTTCTGTGGATGACTTAATGTGATTTAGGAGAAATCCACCTCATCCAGTGCTGGGCACTGGTTCTGGGCCCTGGGGGCTTCCCACCACTTAAGGTCTCTAAACCTGCCTCCTGTGTGGAGCAGGACTTTTGCCTTCTGTTGATTCTGAAAGTTGGTCAGCAACAAAAACTAAAATATTTGCACACATTTGCTGTTCCCAGAGGGCTGTAAACCAAAGGCCCAGATATTGCTGAAGCTCCCGGTGGCTCCAGGCTTTTCCAGTCACATGTAACAAGTGCTTGAGGTAGGGACATCTCTTGTCTTGCAGAAGCTGTGGTTCCTTTGTGAAGCAGGGGCCATGGTGAGTATCACAGTCTGCTCTCCAGATCCGCTGGAGCCACAGCCATGCTGCTGCTGGAGTCAGTGTGAGGGGACACCAGCAGGACCCCCCTGGTCTGTCCTGTGCAGCCAGCAGCTCTAGGGGTGAATTAATGCCAGGAGATGATAAATATCTGAATGCAGCTGCAATAAGGATCCCATATTGAGAGACTCAGGATTGGTACTTTGCAAATATTTGTGGTTCCATGAAACTGTCCTTCCAGGCCACTCTGCCAAACAGGCTGTTTGTAAATATGCTCATTTTGGCTGATCTGCTTTCAGGTAGGAGATGCTTCCAAAGCTGTCCCTGCCTCTCCCTGAGGTACACATCTCCAAGTCCCAGGGCATGTGTCATTTCTCTCCATCCCCTCCTGCCCTGTGTAGGCTCACCGTCCCCACAGAAGGACAGAGCTGGTTGGCCCCATTTGCCAGCTCAAAGTGCGACTGAGGTGTTGCCTTCTGTTTTTAGTAAGACTGTCAGCACTGCTTTCTGCTCTGGATGAGGAGAGGAAGGTGATTTAAGCTGCCAAGATGGGAAAGTCACTCTTCTTAATTAGCACTAATGCAGTGAAGGTTGTTTTCTCTGGCCCTGGCAGGGGAAATGGTAATTAATATGGCAGGGAGACAACAGAGAGGCAGACAGGAGAGTTCAAGGCTGGCGTGTGAGCCTCCGACCCCAGGGCAGTGCTGGCAGAGGTGGTGGGGCACAAAGCCTGTCCCTGTGGGATGAATGGAGCACTGGCCATGTCCCCTGGACCCCTGCCCAGCTCTGCACCATGCATGGGGGTCCTTCATCTGCTGTAGCCCGACCAGCCTTGCCCACTCACAGTTTAACTGGTTTTGTGTTCTACTGAACAACTTCCTTTGCAGCTCTCAGTGCAGCCTTGGGGTTGACTCTTGCTGCTGTCAGCTGTGCCCTTGGGCCACATCAGCAAAGCCAAGACCAGAGGAGAGCAGGGCTCCCATATTCCCACCAGGAAGATCAGTGTCTCTGCAGGGCACCCTGCAGAAATGACAGCTGGACCAAGGGCAAGCCAACCCAAAGCATCTGTGTGGTCGTGGTGACCTCTGCTATGGATTGGTGTGTGCTTGTAGGTTTTTGGACACTGTGTTCAGCTGTAGCCCAATGTTCAGGAGGAGTTAAGGGTATCTGAGGTAAGGGAGAGGTGTCCTTAGCGAGGTCCCCATATTGTGGGTGGAGTTGTGATGGACAGAAGGTGATTACATGAAGCAGGATCTCTTGTAGTTGCATTTGAGTCCCCCTTGGTGCTGCTCCAATGGCTTACATGTCACTGTTGATGAGGAGTTTGCTCAGGATCGTGGTGCTGGGCTGGAAGGTACTGTGCTAATTCTCTGTATTGGTGAATTAACATGTTTTTTTCAGAATATTTGTTCCTCAACAGGGTTTTTTTTTTTTTGCATGCTGTGTACCCACAAGCTTCTAGCATGTTTGCTTGGCACTGTGATGTGGATACTTAATGTTATGCCCAGGAGCAATGGAGCAGGTTTCCTTAATTTGATGTTTCCAGTTTTGTTGGGAATTAAAACCTGGATACTGCCTTGCTGAAAGGATCTGGAGTTAGTCGTGCAGTTTGTAAAGACATTGAGACTTGTCATTTTAGCTGGGCAAGAAGTGAACCAGACCCCTGATACGAGATTTTCCTGAGAGCCTGGAAGCTTGATAAACCAGATAAACACACGTGCTACAGGATTCACTCCTTAAATGGTCTAATAAAAATTGTTTAGCTGAGGACTTGACTTCATTAAATAGCCTTGGAATCACCTTTTGAAAAGTCAGGCAATATTCAAGTAGTGAAGAAAAAGCAGTGAGTGGGGTGGCCAAGGTGTTCATGTACCTGGAGCTGCATCCCTGTAAAGCAGCTTGGGAAACTCCTGCAGGGAAGCATGATCCTGGTCAGTGCACCTGCCAGTATCTAATGACTGGAGGAGACTCTAACGACAAAAACCAGTGCCCAGGGCTGGAGGTGGCTTTTGCACCTCAGAAGTGTCACCAAGGAGGCAACACTGCTCATGTTCCTCAGCTGAGGCACTGGAGACTTGGGCTCAGAGCTGCTCTCTCTGCTTCTTCTCTTCCCTGTGGTGATAACCCAGGCTGAATGAAGTAAATAATTGCATTTGGGATAAGAGTAACCTGTGTAATGTTCAGCAGGCTGGGAGCACCGTTCTGTCCAAACAAGCAGCAAACACTTCTTTCCACAGGAAAGAACAAGCCCTGGCTCATATGTGACCCCTCCTGTTCAGGCATTGGTGATTTTTCTGTTTTTCTTCATTGTGGATTTAGGGGTTTCTCCTGTATTCCAGGGGATTTGTTGGCATATTTTCTGTGCCTGTTCTGGGAGCCAAAGCCTTTCTTCCTAGAGGAGAAAACAAAGGCAAGTGTTTTCTGTGGGGGGCTGGGGCTGGCAGGAGGCATCTGCCCCCCCGGGCAGCCCCTGCCTGAGCCCTGCAGGAAAGGCCCTGGGGTCCTGTCTGCCCTGCTCCATCAAGGGCTGCGGGGAGACCGGGACACTCGTGTCACCTCAGGCTCAAGCTGAAGTGAGGTCAGAAAGGTGAAAAGGCAGTATTTTATCCAACAAGAAACTCAAGGATTTGGATTTTTGCCAGAGCAGCAAGTGCTAAATCATCATATCCCAACTAGGGGATTTATGGCAGAGTTACAAAGATGATAATTTATTTAAGCACTTGTGCTAAGATTTTTTCTTTTTCCCCTGTTGATTCTTATTAGCATGGAATGTTTTACACTTTTTAAAGGGTATCATATTGAAAGAAGGAACGTTTGTAGGGAAATGTTATCCAGAATACATACATTGTTTAAATGAGCTGCTCTCCAGCTTCCAGACACACAAACGTTTAAAGCGAGAGGCAGCACCTGATGTTTTATTAATCGTACACACATCGGCAAACTTTCAATATCTCATGTTTGTAAATACAAGTAGCAGTTTAGAATCTCTTTTAAGATAAAGCACAGGAAAATATGGATTTTCTCTACAAAGCTGGCTTCAGGAACAGGTTGTGTTGTGCCAGAGGGATGCTTCCCAGTGCCATCCGTGCTCTGCCCCTGCATGCTAGGTGGGATCTGTTCCATGCCCCATTCCAGTGGTACTGGTACCACAGAGAGCTTATTTCAATGAAAAGTGTTTTCATTGTTGTTTCTTCCGCTCAGTTAGTGGGGGAAGGTGTGCTGGCTTGCTCTCAGGGCTTTGCTGTGAAGAGGGTGTGTCAGGATGATGCTCACGGGCAAATGGGCAACGAGGAAGGACAGTGGAGCTGTGCGAAAGGCTGCACTCAAGTAAGAAATCACCGGCTCTCAGAGTGATTTGTGTTGGAAGGCACCTTAAAGCTCACCTGATTCCAACCCCCAGCCTAGGACACCTTGCACCAGACATCTCACCTCTGTGAGTTAGACTCTGGCCTTGGTCCATTGACAAACAGATGTTCATGGGTAAGTTATGCGCTGACCTGTGACCGTGGGTTATGTTTGTGAAATGCAGAAGCCAAAACTTAAAATAGACATACCCCGGAGTTTCTCAAATTCCTTCAGGTGAGGTAGGCTGCAGTGAGATGCCCAGTGCTTTCTCCTTGCTTCAGGTAGTAGATCCTTGGAGAGGGCAGCCCGGGCTGTTGCTGAGGATTGCAAGCAGCACTTCCTGGTGCCTCCTAGGAGTGATGGTCCAGCACAACAAAGTGGCAGTGGAGGAGATTCCCCGTTCAGACTGAGTCTACCCAATAGATTGATGTGTTGAATATGAACTTGTACCAGTGAGGGTTCAGAGTTTGTGTACAGATTTAATCCAGTGGCTAAACATTTCTCCTGGCAGCAAACACAACTCATCAGTTATTACCAAGAGCCAGTGCTGTGGGTTTAGTTGTTTCAAGCTGAATTAGCATGTAGGTAGTACTCCAGTCCTACTGTGCAAGCATCTGATTTTGAGTAAATGATTACAGATTTAATCTTTATTCAGGTCTTTGAGTGTGAGTCAGTGACACATTAAGATTGAAAGGTGGCAGGAAAATGTTGGTGATCCCTCATCAGTTTGTATGTCTTTCTCTGCCAATTACAGTTTCTTCATTGTCTGCCATCAAAAGTCACATGAGTAAGAGCATTAACAGTCTAAAGTGGGCACTCCTGAAATCAATCTTAATTTCATTTACAACAGCTAGATTTTGTTTGAGTCTAAAAGAACTTCACCTGAAACTGATCTGGTGCTAATGACCGTGCCCTGGGGGGGGCTGGGCTGAGCTCTGGTCTCTTCTCTGGGAGTGGAGGGGTCACTCTGCTGTCATTGTTGGGACACCGTGGGTGCTCCCTGGCCATCAGGGTCCTGCTCTCAACCCCTGAGAACCTCGGGTTTCCGTGGCTTGTTCAGGGTCCTCTCCCTGCAAGATTCTTGCCCAGGATAATTTTCTTTCTGCTTCTATTTTTGATGGTATCTCCAACAATAGACTCGTGTTCCTCCTGTCTGTTCCAGCCTGACACACTTCAGTGCTGCGGCGCCTACGGGGGCTTGAAAAGAGCAACCCCCCTCCTTCCTCCTCCTCCCCCTTTTTTTTTTTTTTTTTTTTTTTTTTTTTTTTTTTTTTTTTTTTTTTTTTTTTTTTTTTTTTTTTGGCTGAGGCCAAATTCCTTCACCCAGGCAGAAAGATCGGCCGCTCTTACTGGCTTTTACTTTCCGAGAGCATTTTCCACCCAGCCGTGGCTCCCCTGTGGAGCGGCGCTCCCGCTCCATTCAGGGGAGAAGGGTGCACTTTTGCGCATCTGCCTTTTGTTTGGCCTGAGCCTCTGGGACTTGGAGAAGGGGGAGGAATTGATAAAAGCAAAGCATTTTGCCATAAAAAGAACCGAAGAGGGCAATGGAAGGCCATTTGTGTAATTCCCCAGGCTGTGTCTCTCTGAAAGCGAAGGTCTGGCACAGTCTGCACAACCCGCTGACTTGGGAGCTGCCTTTATCCTTTACCACGTGCAATCTGTTCTTGTACAGGAATTAGAGATTAAAGACAACTTCGCCCGTGCTTTTCTTTTTAATTTTGTTGCATTCTTTGGCAGTGAAATGGTGGAGCTGCATTCCAGATCAGACAAGGGGGGTGGGTGTGAGCAGGGAAAACCCCCGGCCCACCTCCCAGCCCAGAGCTGCTGTTTCACCGTGTGCACTGGGGAAAGGCCTTGCAGGCCTGAGGGAAGTACTGGGAGGGAGTCAGGGCTCCCTTTCTGATGGCTCTGACAGGGGTTTGGGTGCTCAGGGGTTTGCATGTGGGGAGTGGGTGTCCTGCAGGGCCGGGCAGCTCTGGCTCCATCACAAGATGGCTCAGGGACCCTTTACACCTGAATACATCAAATTGTCAGGTCTTGCATTAAAAAAAATCACTGCTTTGGAGGGGCTGCCCATATCCTGCCACTTCCACTGCTGAGAAATAAATGCAGAGGCGCCTTCTTGGGGTGTGGTGAGAAATACCTCATTTGTAGTATGGTGACAAAGCAACCCAGTCAGTGTGTACGGAAAAAATCACTTCCCAGTGCAAGAATGTGTTCTGGAAGCTTCTCTGACGGGGGCTCCCTGTGCATGGAGCGTCACGTTCTGTTGGGGCACCGAGGCTGAGAGGTATCGACAAAGCACGAGGAGATTAGAGAAGAGCAACAAAAAGGATTAAGGGGCTGAGGGATTGATCTCTGAGGAAAGATTAAAGGAGCTGACTATGTGTAGCCTGGCAGAGAGAGAAGTACAAGGCAGCTTGATAACAGTGTACAAATGTCTGAAGATCTAAATGTGAAGGAGTTGATCCTGCAGACCTCACTTCCATAATGTCTCTGCAAAATCAGTGAGCATTGACTGTTACTTTTGCAGGCCTGAACCCCAATACCAAACCAAACTGGGTTATGATAATATATGTATTTATATAGGGAAGCTGGTGAAGTAATGTGAACAGCAACAAGAAATTTGCAACACTGATATGCTGAGGTTTTAGATGTCTCCTAAAATGGAAGGTAGCAATCCTTCATGCTGGATGTTTAATCTGCAGAGCTCACTCGGCAGTGAAGGAAGAGTGATCCTGGCAGTGGGGTCTGCACGGGCTCCCCCACTGGGTTCTGCTTTCTTTCACTGCTCCGGATCTGCACAGCGAGGTTCAGGGTGGGCACGAGCCTGAGCACAAGGGTGCTGCCAGGCTTCCCCTGGGGGTGCCTGCTGCGAGAGAGGGGTGTCAGGCATGCTTTGCTTTGGGGTTTTTTCTTTTTAATACATGGCAAGAGTGGCTTTATGATTGATAATGAAACACTGGATGAAAACCCCAATTTCTACCAGGGATTATTTGATGTTGGAGCACCAGGATTAGTTTCCCTTCTAGTATGTTGAAGTGTGACTTGTGTTTGCAGATGCAGAAAATGAATCTGACACCTCTCAATCAGGTAGTAAAATGTCATGTTTCTCCTTTCCTTTTTTTCCCCCCAAGATTGTATTTACCTGGCAAAATTCCCAACTGTCACTCTAAAATTAATATTCCCAACTGGGGCAGCTTCCAAGCTACTGCTCACCCTCCCCTGAGCTGGCAGAAAGAATTATATCCCTTCCATGTGCTCAACAAGTCCAGCTATTTCCCTTCATTTCCAAAAGACTCCAACTAAACATAAATCTGTCTGTAGTCCTGACAGCCCCCAGTCATCTGTTTACCAAAATAAACTTTAAGCATATATTGAAAAATAATTTCTATTGAAATATGCATCCCTATGGCATTTGAGCTCGGTATTTAATGCCTTTTTTATGGTTAATAATGCATCAAAAGCATTTTGAGTCTCAAGCTGTCATTACATCACATACATGATGTGCCGGATGCGTTTAATTGACTAAAAAACTTGGAGTCAGTTTTTATTTTAAAAAATACTAATATATGATTACCAAGTCCTACTTCTCCTGATCTGTCTTCCAGTACATTGTCAGCTGGGGGGGAGCAGCTGGTGATGGTGCTCACAGAGCTCAGAGAGGGAGGCAGGTCACAGGAACAGGAAAAGCTGTTTGTTCAGAGCCTTTTCCTGAAGCAGAGTTTGCTGGGATTTGGTTTCTGCAATGGAAAAGCAAGTTAATGCAGTGAAATTATATTAAACCTGGCACATGCTTACCTTAGAGGACTCTTGTCTGAGAGCAGAGTAGATGGTTCTGCCCCATGGGAGTGTTTTGCTCCCAGAGTCCCCAGGCGTTTGTTGCCAGGCCCTTGGCATTTGCAGCCACACCTGTGCAGTGGGGTCATTGTCACCTGCCATGATTCCAGGCTGGGCAGCCTAGGGCCTTTCATCTATGGCCTTGTGGACAAATCTAATGCATGGGAAGGTTTTCTTTGGTTTTGGGGGGTTTTCATCCCTCAAAAAACCTAAGTATGTGTGGAAGACGCTGATGCAGTCAAAACCTCCCCATATGACTGACGTTGTTAGCAAACAGCTGATAAATGCTCTTGGAGAGGGACAGACACATTTCCTTCATGCAATGTTTGTGCCTTAGTTCACTTTTTTATGTGGTTGAGTTTTTTATGTGTTTTTTTTTATATGTTCTGTTTTGTAACAAGAAAATCATTGTCTCCCTTCCCTCTTAGGTCAGTTTTGGCTTATTTTTACTTTTTCTTTTAAGTTTCTGTTAAGCCTTTTAAAATAGTTTTTGATTGATTGGTAGGGCTTAAAATCCTATGATTACATTCCAGTGGAGGCACAGGAAGGAGGAGAGAAGACTCATGTTTTAGAAGGACTGAGGCGATCGTGTTTGTAAGGGCGGCGCAGACATGACTTTGGAGAGGTGACTCGGTCATAAGTCGGAATTGTTCTGTTGGTGCAGGTTAAATGGAGCGCTCTGGGGGCGTTTGTGTCCTCATCTTGAGAGTGAAGTGACTGGGGTTTGAGGCAGGTACGTTGGATCCTCCTGGTGCTTGGTTCCCACTCTCACCGTTCCCACTGGCCAGTGCAGGTGCTGATCTCTGCCAGCTTGGATCCCTGATGCGGACTGGAGTATGAGTTTCTTTGGGATAGCTCTGTAGATGGGTGATATGACACCTTTCAGCTCTATTTCTAAACTCCATATTCCATGTTTTTTAAATTCTCAAATTTTAAATGACAAATGGAATAATTCCCTAAGCTTTCTTTTAGTTTTCCCTATTCTTCCTCTACCTGCTCATCTTGGTCCCAGCAGCTGGCTCATTTCCTGGTAAATATTTGTCATCTCTTGCAGCAGGTGCTGTTGTGCCATCCCTGCTGTGACGCTGTTGTCCCCCGGTGCCGTGCCCGTCTCAGCTCTCCCGTGGCGGTTCCGCAGCGCTGCTCTGGTGCTGGGGCGGTTCCTGCTGCAGCAGCAGGGACAGGTTTGCAGCCCCAGTGCAGGGTGCAGCCACCCCGGTGCTGTCCCCTGGGAGACACGTGTGCTGTGCCCAGCACTGGCCGCTGCCGTGTGCTGCCCGCGCTCGCTGCCCTCCCCTGCCCTGTGTTGTAACTGTGGCCTCGTGTTAATGTTTCCAGGTCAGCTCTGGCAGGGGACTGAGAAGGGCCAGTCGCTTAATGAACCCCTCGGGGACCTCCCTCAGTTGCTCACAATTTCTCTCCCCTCGGCAGGCAGGGAAGCGCAGCCCATGCTGTTTCACTCCATCACTTTTTTCCGATGCCTTTTCCGCCTGCTTGCTCCACACAAACAAACTAATTATCAATGAAGACACAAACTGGGGTCTTTTTCCCTCCTGAAAACTGAAAGCTCCTCCAGCCTTGCTCTTACCCACAGGTACACATCAACTTGCATTTCTTTCTGTCCGTTTTCTCTCCGTCTCTGCCTTGCAGGTGCTGAATTGCCTGTTCCCAACTGCACACAGTTCTTACTTCAGATGCAGACCTGCTGTTGACTTGTGCAAAGCCAGTCAGTGTCCACGTGCCTGTGCTTGTGTGCACGGGCTCTTACACAAGCCCAGGAAAGAGAGCTGGGGCCATTCATTCCTTGGGGAATTTCTTTGTTTCCTTTGAATGGAAGTGACCTTAACCTGCATGTGTTTCAGACACTAATACCCCCAAAATTATATGTTCATCCCCAGTTCACATCAGCGAGGCTTTCATGTACCATAAAATGGGAGTAACACCGCTGGCCATAGCTGTGTTGTGTGCTGTGTGCAGGCAGGTGTATTTTCTGAGGGTGCATATGTGTTTCTGTCTTCTGGTAACGCTAACTATTTCACATGGAGTGTGAGATGACAGCTGGGACCATCTGGAGTCTTTGTCCCATTCTGGAGCCATGCTCTGATGTTGGATCTCTACTTTGTGGGTGGAAATTTGGCATCATGCATATTTAATATAAGAAAATAAAATAATCAAATCCTCCCAAAGTGTATCTGTAGCTGGGCTTCTCTTTGCCTTGCACTGGCCACCTCTGGCATTCCAGCTTCTCTCCACACCTCGGCGCACTGATCAACCCCTTGGCACCTTTGTGAGGCTGAGAAATGACCCTGGACAGCTTTGGATGGCAAAAGGGGGAGGTGACCTGCAGCGAGCCAGTAACTTCCTTAAAACAAAAAGCTACAAAAAAGGGCTCTGAGCTGTGCAGGGTTTTGTCAAGGTATCACATTTGAGGGAAATGTTCCTGCAGTCTCATGGCATGTGCTCCAAGTGCTTCTGTGCCACAGGAATCTCTCATCTCTTTGTGCCCTGTGTGAAAGAATTTATTCCTGCACTCAGGAATAAATGGCAAAGCGTGTTTCCCAAGCCAGTGTCTGTTCCTTTGAGGAAAGGCTCTTTTGGGCTGCCCTGCTGGTTCTTCCCTCACTCCCAACACTGACCGTGGGGCGTCTCTGACCATGGGCTGTCTCTGCAAGGGCTTTCTCGATTCACCCACAGCTTCCCTGCGTGGGGAAGGCCAAGCTCGTGCTGCTGGAAGGGACTCCTGGCAGGGGGAGTTGGTCCCTGGCTGGAATGAGCCCAGTCTGTGTCTGTGCCTTGTGCCGGCTCCTTCTCCTTGCTGCAGGCACGGGCACTGTGCAAGGGCTAGCGGGCACCAGCCCCATCTCCAGTAACCACATGCTCCAGAAACCTCCTTCAGAACGGGCTGCCTGGATAAGAGTCATTCTATCAGTCGTGAAATTCCTATTTTAATGTAATTTTACAGACCCTGATTCACTGTCCCTTAACTGCAGCTTGTTATTTCTGGCATTAGAGGGTAAAAAAAAATAGCTTCTGGGCATGTGACACTATTCACAGGCCTTTAATGTCAGAAATAATGATCATGTTAAATTGGAGCTCATTACGACGAAATGAGACCTCATTGAGCCCTCTTTTTGGGGGGTTGTTTAATGATTTTCCTTTTTCTCTCCTTTTTTTTCCTTCTAAGTAGCCCTGAATTGGTACACTGGGGGAGAAGCTGGGAGGTTTGGTGGTAAATTTAAATCACAAGAACTGTATACCTTTAAAATCTACTAAAAAAAAAAAGGCAAAAAAAAAGCCTGATTTTTCTACTGTTCTCCCCAAGTACTCTGGTCCTTTGTTACATTTTTAGTTATAGAAATTTCTCGCACCTCTTAAGGCCACTAATAATGGTGATATCTAAGGCAACTACAAAACATATTTGGGACTTTATTTCAAGCACTACTTTTCTCATAATGAACATGAGGATCCCATTTTCCAGTCTTTTCTCTAATCACATTCAGAAGTGTGGAAGCTCCTCCTGTGAGAAGTGCACTGAAGCAGCTCTGCAGTGTGGATGGAGCTGCGTGAGGCCAGGCAGGTGCCCACACACCCCACCCTTCTCAGGGGCCCTGTGGCCACCAGCACTGCCAGCTGTGGAGCGTTTCTGGACATCTGGCACAGCTGTGTGTCCTACCATCCCCTTGTCCTGTTGGTGGCCTCTCCAGCCCGTGTGGATTTGCTGTTTCTCAGTCCAAATGTGCTGTAGGAGAAAGAGGCTGTAGTTCAGAGGGAAAGTAGTTTTGATAAATTTGTTGGGATAAAACCAATCTCTGCCTAAGGGGTTTTCTTGTAAACCTGAGGGGTTTTCATGTATGAGATGAGTGACAAGTGCTGCTGAAATCAAGAGGTGACACAAAAACTGTGGGGGTATGGGATGTTGTGATCAGCTGTGGGCTCCAGCCACAGGTGGCATAACTGCAGCCTCCACAGAATAGGAGAGCTTTAATAAACAATTCAAAAATACTCTGTTTGTTTATGGATCTGAGAGAAGGCCCAGTTAAAAGAGCAGCGCAGGAGAGAAAACAATTGTGATGGGGGCTGATGGAAAGAAAAGTACAAGGATGGAATTAGCTACTGGATACTGAAGGGGAAGTGGTAACGATTGGCTCATAAGGGACTATAAAGGAGGGAGATAATATATATGCACTAAAAAGGAAGCAGCTGTAGATGGTTGCAATGCCACTGTGCTAAACTTGGAAGAGTTTTTTTGCCCTGGCTCTCAGAATAATAAGCTGTTAAAACTGGAGATGAGATGTTTCCATTCTGTGTAACAAACAATAGGTGTCTAGACAAGTATTTAAGCAATAAAGATGTTAAGTGGAAGATTTTTAGGGGTGTTAGGGAGAAACAAAGTCAACAGGAGACAAAAATCTGAGAATGATGGCAGAGAAAAGCTAAAGTGAAAGCTGATCATTCCTTCAGTGTCAAGGTATCTGAGAAAGCTGGGAGTGAAAAAGGCTCTGCAGGGCAGATTAGGACCTCTGCTCCAGCTGAATGGGGTTCCTGATGTGATGGACAAGATCTTGAATTATAGCTTTAGATAAAGGGATAGACCTTTGAATCCTCACCAAGAGGCAGCTGCGTCTGTACTTGTGGTTGAGAACATCCATCTCCTCCCGTTCCAAAACACACAAATATGTGTGTGTATGTACAGCTGTATGGGATGTGCTGTGGGTTTTCTTGCAAGGAATTTTAGGTCATGGAGGACAGAAAAACCGACTGCTGTTGTTGTTTGGTCACTGGGAAAGGGGTGGGGAAGGTCACCTTCTGCCCGGTGCCAGGATTCTGGGGAGCCAAGGGCTGCTCCTCGTGGGTGTTTGACAGAGCATCCCTGGCGTTCTGGTGATCCTGCACACTGACACTTGGAAGCTGTAAGGAACTGTCTGTGTCTGCACATGCCCTAAAGTGACCCAGAAATGGGCGTCTTTAGGAAAACGACTCCCTGTTCCTGCTCCTCTTTGCCTCAGCATTGCTGGTGACATCATGACTGTTATTTAGCTCAGAGAAAACAGCACTTGAATTGTGTTTAGCATCTTCCAGGGTAAAGAAAAATCCTGAAGATAATTATTTGTATCCAAATTATTTTCCATTCTTTAGCAGATGTTTTCAGACTTCAAATGTGTTGTTTTCTGGAAGTGCTGCATAATAAATTAATTGTTTAATTAGTAATAGATATGTCACTCCTGGGAGCAAATCCCTTACTTTGAACAAGTAAACCAGACACCCCTTTCATGTTTAATATGTTGGGTTTAAGACTTTTACCTCTTTTTAAATACGTGCACTTCCATAGATCAGATAATACCTTAAACTATTGTCAGTGATTATGTGAGATCTCATAATACAGAATGGAGCAAAGTACAGACATTTCTTCACTTTAATCAGCAATAAAAATAGGAAGAAATTAGAATTTGCTTCCCATCAGTGAGTCTCCTGCACATGTTCCACCTACTCTAAGGGGGTCCTCATTACCATGGATGCGAAAATCTCAGCTCTGAAAATCTTCGTAATGTAATCCAGCATGAAAACATCATCTTGTTGTGGAAGGAAATGATGGCACAGAGAGCCTCATGGAACTGGAAAACTTTTGACCCGAGTCTGGCCTTCTTACTGGGGAAACACTGACCCAAGATCACTGGCCTTCCTGGTAGGAAACTTTCTTCTTAAGCCCAAAAGGAGCCATGATGACCACCAGTTGCTTTAGCTCCATTGTATATGAACTTCTTTATGAGGAAGGTTTTGTTTCAAATATTTCTATATTCATATATTTAGTCATTTACCTCTTTATAACTACAAAATCCTCAGTATGAGTATCTAGTGAGTCTAGAGAATCAATTCAGACAGTATTGACCTTGTTTTGAAGGGATGCCTTGCTTCCGCCTTGCCAATAGGAATTGCCGCCTTGATCAGAATGGTTTTCTTTATCTCATGGGGTATGGTCCTGGAGAGAAGAGGCTTTCAGAAGAGCTAGTTTAGTTTCAGGGATTGCCTCCTCCTAGATAGGAGGTCCAGCAGGATTGCAGAAATAATAGCCAAGCGTTCTCTGGTCTGGTGACAAGGTGTGGATGGCTCACAGGTCGGACTCTGCTCTGGGAGGGCTTTTCCAGCCACAGTGGCTCTGGGGTTCTGATACAGGTGTAGAGGAACACGAGGGACAATCTGGGATGTGTCTGCAAGTGCTGAGGAACACGTGGCTGTGTCCACAGCAGCACTGGAGTGTTTCTGAGACTTGAAATGTGCTTTAGGTTTGGGCAACACCGGCCTCAAGAGAGGGCTGTGGTGAGAGTGTGCAGGTGCACAGCTCACAGCATAAAGGCTCAGCCTGGCAATGTACTGGTAGGACAGTGTTTGTGACATGGCAAGTTTTAATAGTCAAATGTGTTGGTAAAAAGAGGAGGAGAGAGAATAAGGAAAATTGCCAAATTTTAATGAGCAGTTCAGAATTTACCAAGTGTAAAGGAATCCAGAGAATCCTGAGTCCCTCCTGTGCTGTCAGCTTTGCACTGCTCTGCCTAGTTCTTGGTGACCCAGCCCAGGACAAGATTGCCTCTTTGCCCAGCTCCACAGGGACACTTGGCTGTGGTGGGTTTGCAGGATGTACAGCTACCTGCTGCAGGGAGGTAGGAGACCTAAAAGTTATTGAACCAAAGCTGAGTTCTCATGAAGCATCCGCTTGATTGGTTACCCTGGGCTGGGTGTTTGAAGGTGGCCAGGGCGTGGCAGCTCTTTGTTCCAGCACTCTCCCCTGGCACACCCCTCTCCCCGAGCTTTGTTGTCTTTCCAAATTGTTAGCAGGAAAGATAGATGTATGCAAAGCGCTTTCACTGCGGCCAAGCTGGAACAGCTGTCAGCGATGCAATCCCACTTAGTTGGTCTTCATAAAATGCGTGCAGCATTTTTAAGAGTCTGGATAAAGGGTAAAGGCAAACTGCGCCCATTTAGCAGGAGGCAGCATGTGACAGCTGACAAAGTGACAGTGGGCCCCTGAACAGCCCATGTCACTCTTCAGCAGGAGGCCCTGAAATGCCCATTTTAATTTAAATGTTATTTTCAAATAAAATTGCCACTTTGGGATAATTGCTTCGTACTGTGTAACTTTGAGAACACCGTACCGAGCAAAGTGGGTGCAGCTTTCCTTATTGTTGTTCTTGTTATTGTGTGGCACCATATGGGGCTGCAGCCCCGTGCTCTAGGTGGTCCCCAGCTCTGCCTGCTGCACAAATCAGCCTTTTGTTCTGGGAGCCATTGTTTTAAAAAAACAGAACAACACCCACCACCCCCCAAGCTCTGCGCAAGGTAAGGGCTGGGAATTGGGGTGATCTCAGCCACGAGCATTGTTTGGGGGTTGGCGCAGTTTGCTGGTGACCACATCCACATCGACAGGCACGACAGAAACGCTTGTTTTCCTTTGTGCAGAGTGACTTGGGAGTCTTTTCATCTGAAAGCTCCGCTAACTATTCAGTTTCCCTTTTCTTTCTGGCCTCTGGAGCCTCCTGGGATGGCACAAACAAAAAAGCAAAGCCCATTTCTATCCACTGTGCAAATGAAATCCGTGTGTTTACAAATTCTGGTTATTTAAATCTTCCCCTCATTTGGAGGGGAAAGTGTCACTGGTGGTTGCAATGGGTGTGTAGGGTTCTTTTCCTTGTGTTTTGGTTTTTGATACCCTGAGGCTTGGGACGTCCTGGTGATGGAGTGGAGAGGTCAGGGGATGGCAGCGAGAGCCTCCATCTAATTCACACCTTGGCACCAGCACGCGGGGGCTGACACGTCCAATTTGCGGTGGCACTGTGTGACAGGTGTCAGCGCTCGGCAGTCGCACAGGAGCACACACGGCTGCGAGTCAGGAGAGAGGGATGATTGAACATTCTGCAAATGAGACACCCAGGGAAAGAAAAACACACGCGCACCCGCGCACCCGCACACAACAATTCCGTAGGAAATCTGGGCTAATTAACGCCTGCTGTTGCCTGATGCGTGGCACGGCCCCTCAAGGACTCTTTGCCATTCGAGAGTTGAAAACATGTCAGGAGGCTCTTCTTTTCTCTTGCATGAAGAATATTATGACATTTTAGTGCTAAAAAAAGTTATGATAACTTTCTGAGTTTTCATAGCAAGTTGTGAAACTTCTTGGAGTTCAGCATTACCAGCTCCATCCCTTCCTTTCCCATCTCATGTCTTAATCAGGTCACCTGGCAAGATACAGCTCCTGAAATCCAACTTTCTCCTGGATACGTGGCTGTGTCCTGTGCTTCCCTGTTGGCCTGCAGAACAGGGTCTTTGCCTTCCATGCCAATGGCAGAAATGATCCTTTCAAATTTGCAGTTGGCACTATTTGCTATGAGAGCATCATTGACTTCTGGGACTGGCTTCCCCATAGGACCAGTGGCCAAGTGCCATAGATGTTACCTTCTCCAGCCAGGGAGACAAAGGCTGCAGAAACCTGGGGCACTCTCTATGCCTGGTGCTGGGTTCAACCCTCCTTGATCCATCTGGGAATGTGTGCTGGGAGCAGCACCATTTACAGCTAAGAAAAATTTGCTGGAGAAGAGCACGGGTGTTTCCATGGTTCCCCTAAAACTCTGTTGGTGATGGGCAAGAAGCAATTCCCAGGTATGTGTTGATACAGCCCAGCCCTGGCCTGGCTGCCCAGGGCTCTGGAGAGGCTTGGGATGCAGCTGATGTATCTGTGGCTGTGAGGGGCACAGCCTGTGCCAGCCGCCCCTGATGAACTTTGCATTAGTGTCACAAGAGGAAGATTCCCAGTCCTTAAATTGGCCTGGAATGTGAGAAGTGCAGCTGGATCCTTACTCTCCATCCTATGACCTTCCCATCACAGCATCTGTCGTGGTGCAGCTCAGTGGCTTTGTGCTTCCCTGGGACTGAATTCTGGAATGGGTTAGCAGTGGGGGACTGCGATACTTGAAATTTGTCTGAAGTGGGAGGATCCCATCATTTGGGGAAACAGCTCTGTACAATGCTGCAAATCAACGGGACACAGGCTTGTCCTGCTGAGAAAGTCAGCAGAGCCAAAACTGAATTTAAAGGAAGCCTTTATTATTGTTATTATTATTATTATTATTCATGTCAGGGCTCCGTTGGGAAAATCTTTATCTGCATTAAAACCTACATAAGAAGAGGAAAGAAGAAAAGGCCAAGAAGAGGGTGTACTACAAAGCATCTCTTTGAGCTCAGCTCCACGCCTCTGTAAAGTTCATTGCCAGGCTCTTTGCAGGGAGAGATTTTGGGTTCAAGGTTGAGCTGGAGACGTTTCCTGGCAGAATGTATATCCCCTGATCACACCTTTAGGAGATTATCCCGTCATTAAATATTTGTAGGATAACAGGAGAAGCCTAATTTAGTTTTTGTTTCTTTTTCTCTGTGGTTTAATCACAGATGAAAGAGACTAATAGCACTACAGAGCTTTCTGGTGATCAAAGGCCAATCAATCCTCTTTGTGGAGTAATTAACTATTTGCTAAACTTGCAGAATTGATTTCCATTTAGGGCTAAGAGAGAGGGTTTTAAATGAAGACCGATTTACCAGGCGTGAGGAGGGAATCTCAGCACTGATGCCAGGAGATACTCAGAGTGATGAATTGGAGCCTGCTAATTGGAGGATGAAAAATACAGCTGGAATCTGGCCCCGTTTGCTCCTACTTTGGTGGAAGACAGGAAAAGGGAAATCAGGCTGAGAACCTGACAGATGGCTTTGTGCAACAGCAGCAGGAGAGCGCAGTGTGGTTGGAGCAGCGTCCCACTGGCTGGAGGAAGCATGGATGGAGCCAGCACAGGGCTGGGTTGCAGTGAATCCATCATCCAGGTAGATGTTCTGTCAAGGAATGATTCTAGCTGCTCAGGCACAGCTTTGGGCTGGTTGCACCTGTGCTACTTCCCCAACACAAAATCAGTCAGGCAACTTCGGATGACTGCAGCTTCAGTTTGCCAGGAAATTTTTAGCACCATGGATTAAATCGTGGCTTTTTGAAAAGCTGAGGTTAAGAACATCCTTTGGCACTCCAAAGTGGAGATATGGGGGTGCTCTATGTTCATAAGTGCTGCAGCCTCGGAAGGATGATCAGGATATTGGGCTTTACCTGAGAGTGTCCAGATGGGCAGCTGAGTTATCAGCAGTCAGACTGTTCTTGGATATGGAACATCTTCTACTAGCAGAGGAACTAAAAAGTTTGGAACTTATAATCCATGATAGCAAATGTGATGGAGAAATGCAGTAGCAGCTTGTAAACTGTGAGTGGCACAGGAAAAATGGTTGGGGGACAGTTAGAAGAAGCAAGTGGGGTATTCACCAAACAGAGAAAGTTAAACCAAAGACAAGTTGCTACCTTTTCTTAGAGCACAGAATTGACTCATGGAATTTATTGCAGAGGATATTGTGGAGGACAGAATTATAAATGAGTTCAGGATAGATGAGATTTCTGGAGAGGAGGTTCATTGGTGGGTACTGAACACTGGAGCTGGATGAAATACCAGCTGGGGAGTCCCTGAGCAACTGCCCATGTGCCCATGTTCTCTGGCCGTGGCTGGAGACAGGACCCTGGTTTCAGCTGGACCCAGCATGGTGGTTCTCAGTCCCCCTCCAGTGGTGTATGGCCCCCTGCATTGTCAGGGCAGGAGAAAGCAGCACTGGGAAGTCCCGGGCATGTAACTTCTGGGTTTGGGGCTTTTTGCATAGATCTCAGAACCCCAGACCTTCCAGGGTCATCTCCTGGCTCTTAGAGTAAGTCCAAATCTTCCCTGAGGAAAAAAAAAAAAACCCAAATTAGAGGAAACATTGTAAATCTGATCTTGCTACATCCAGTCAGTGCACAAATCTGATGTTACTGATCAGAGAGAGATTTGGCTCTCCTGAGTAAGAAGATCGGTAGGAACCCATGTGCAGCAGCAGCTGGGTGGGCGTTGTTGCAGCGCTGGTGTCGAGATGATTGTATTTGCTTGTCATAAATTGAATTCGCCTATTAGAGAGCTAAGACTTGATTTTTTTCATTAACACACAAAGCTGGAAGGGAAAGTTTCTTCTGAGGTCCCTCCAGACCTCTTTAAGCAGGGATATAATTATTCTCTGTTGAGAAAGAGCAAAAGGAATTCCAGAGCTGTTTAAACAATTAGGAGCGGAGCTGTGCCGGCGAGGCCGAGCGCGGCACCTCCCGGCGCTGCCCGGCGGCCTGGGCGGCCTGGCTGCAGGGTAATTGCGTTAGGGACCCGTGCACTGCCTGAAAATCAATTCTGTTGGCCCAGCATGTTTGTTGGGAAATCCACTCAGGCAATTGAGGAGTCCATTAGGCTGCGGGCCCCGTGTGTGACCTCCCCAGGATTGGGGTTGACACTTGAGCGAAGGCGTTTGTCCAGCTAAAGGACACTGCTACCAGCAGACTCTTATCTCCCCTAAATTGGATTACTCAGATCTGCTTGTTCTCTTTAAAGATAGCCGCTTCAGGTTTTTTACCCCTCTCTTCCTGTCTGTCTGAGCCAGTTACCTGTGATTACTGTTAACATGCCCTCCTCAGCTGCTGCCAGGCCGTTACTGTCTGATAGTGCCCTGTGGGCTGGCCTGGATCAGGGAGTCGCTTCTTCCAGCCCTTCTCCAGCAACAGGCTCTTCACAGAATCCCAGTCTGGTCTGGATTGGAAGGCACCTTAAAGCTCACCCAGTTCCACCCCCTGCCATGGGCAGGAACACCTTCCACTGTCCCAGGTTGCTCCAAAGCCATCCAACCTGGCCTTGGACACTGCCAGGGATCCAGGGACAGCCACAGCTGCTCCGGGCACCCCGTGCCAGGGCCTCAGGACTCTGAATAAAGAAAATAATGGGTGATAACACAAGACACCTTAAAATGTTCCACCCATAATGTATACAAAAAAACCCAGCAGTCTTGAACAGTTTTACATGGGTAACTTCCACTTCGTGTTTTTAACTCCAAGAGCAGCTGCTAGTGGACTCTTACAGTGAGTCAAACATATTCTGCTAGAGAAGGTTATCAGCTTATTCTGTCTTCTAGTGCAGAAGATATTGTATGAAGATGTGAAACAGAAATGTTTTCTTGCTTTGCTCCAAAAGTATGGAGGGAAAAATGGAAAATAAGATTGAGGAAGAAATAACTAGTTTGAAAGTATTTTTTGTGTGCATTTTGTAAGTTATATCTGAGAAAAGAAGGGAAGGAGGAGAGGGGCAGGAAAGGGGTTGGGGTGAGTGTTGTGTTAGTACATTTTGTCAGTAAGCAAAGATCCTTGATAGTGGTCTTCCATTGGGCAGGGACAAGTGGGATGGGTATATGGACACTGTATAGCTGGAGAGAACACCATCACAATGGGAAAACCTATTTGAACAAGCACATGGAGCACTGGACATCATGATCCAGTTGAACTTTTTTGGTGCTGACAAAGTGTTTCCAAATCAGTTTGATAATGTCTCTGTTTGGGAAAGATACACTGAGATAGCAAAAAACCCCCAACAAACTGAGTCTTCTCTGTTTATGCAGAATCTCTCTTGTGGCTCCCATGGGAGTCAAAGTTCTTGCTTAGCATACAAAGGCTTAGGAGTTTTATAGTGTTCAGACTCTTAATCTACAGAGCGTAATTTAATCCTCTTTTATCTGGCTGCACCACAAAGCCCCAGTTGTAAATAAATCCCATGGTGATGTGGATGCAGATGCAGCTTCTGCTTCCTCACCTGCACCCGGTAAATATTTCTGCAAAACAGATGAAATGAGGTGGTAAACCTGACAGTGAAAGAGTGAGGTGTGCAGAGGGGAAGGCTGGACGCAGCAGAGCTTAAACACAAGTGATGGCTCTGAGAGGCCGCTCAGCTGCCTGCCGATAGCAATGATTTTCTGTTTTCCTGAGCCCTGCTGCTGTGCCCTCCGCTCCTCAGGGCTGTGCAGGATTGGGAAGGCACAGGAGTCCTGCAGACTGGCTTTACAAATGTTACCAGCTGGGAGATGGGGTCAAATGGAAGGTGAATTAATTTGTGCTGTATAAAGCACGGCCCTTGTGTGATGCCCGTCCCACCGTGTCCACGTTGGGTGCCAGACCCGCGTGTTGTCACCTCCGGGTCGAGCAGTGTCCATAGCTGACCTCTGTGGGAAAGGTTTATTTGCATATCAAAATGATCAATGTACTTGACTAAGGAATACTTTTTTCATCCTTTTTTTGACACTATTGTCATGGCAATGGCAGTTTTCCATAGTGCTGAGATACATGCAATTAGGATAACTCCATAGTTCCTAAAATAACTCTTCCCAGCTACAGAGAAGAAACTTCCATTCCACAGGTAGTAAATTGGCTTTCTTGGGTGAGGGTTGTGGCTGAAGTGGACTGGAAATCAGAGTCCAGACTGGAGCCAGCATTTAGGAGTGAACTGGAGGTATTGGCCTGGAGAATGTGCAGCTGCACTTGTAAGTGGAAGTTTTCATGCCAGGAAACTCTGCTCCCAGATCTCTGCTACTGTACCTAGGCAGGTTTCTGCTGAGCTCAGTAGAGCCCTGGAAGCTGTTGCAGGTGGGCTTTGGGTGAGACTAAGTCTGATTGTGTGTGGGATTGCACACATCATCTTTGTTCCCTCCAAGAGGGAAGCCAGCTCAGGTAACTTGAGATTCACATCTCATCAAGGCTTCAGAAAGCCAATGTTAAAGAAAAAATAAGACAGAAAAAATAGCATTTTCTTTCAAGTGTTCCAAAGACATTGTGTGCATCATTGGGGAAGAAAGGGGAGAGGGAGATTCAAACACCAGTGCTGATGCATGAATATTTTGATGAGCGCTTGATCTGCAGAAGCTTCTGTTGTGGGTGCATTACATCATGTCTTTGTCTGCTGTCCTTGATTTACCTCCCTGTCCTTGCCTGATTTTACAGCCGTGGCCCACGGTGACCCTGGCTGGGTTGCTGCCCGGCCTCGGGAAGGATAAGCTATTCCTCCCCAGACAGCGATCCCTCCCGGCCCGCGTGCCGGGCCGCTCTCCTAATGACATCCTCAATACCAGCCAAAGATGAATAATAAAAACTGCTGCCATTGGTCCCAGAAGGGCCTTCCGAGGGGGTTTGTTTCAGAATAATGACTATGGAAATTCTGCATCCGTAATGAACTGCAAGCAGTCTTCCAACTCACTCGTGCCGAAAATTCACACTTGCCTTTCCCATAACTTGTCACTTTTCTTTTATTATTATTGTTCAATATGTAAACAAGGCCAAGAAACTCTTTGTTCCTTTGTGCCTCCTTACATTTGTCCATTAATCCCAGTCTCCCTCCCCTCCCCCCAACAGAGGCAGGATTACACAAAGCAAAAGTCATTAATTTTTATCTCTGACTATCTGTGGGCTTTTTAATGTGGCCTGGCTTGCTTATGCACCAGCAATTACATGTCATAAGTGCTTGTAGATGCTGAAGCAGTACCACGGGCTGATGAATCACTGCCTTCCCCTCTGATTAGTATGCGAGGGGCTGTGCTCTTCTTTGAGCAGCTGGCATGCCAATGAGGATCTGGCTCTGCTGGTCAAGGCATCTGGACATGAATTCAATATGGATTGCTTTAATTAAATGGCTAAGCACACAAGGAGCTGAGGAACAACTCCATCATTGAGTGAAACTTGAAAATAAAGTCGACGTGAGAGCGTAGGTAGTAGGAATTGTTTAAACACCTGTTGGCTCTCTGGTGAACCTGCAGGTTCCTGTTTCCTTAATGAAGTTCCTGCAAGTGGCTGAAAATTCTTCTTTATCTTCAGATAAATCTCATTTCTAAAATTGGGTTTATCCTCAAAAGTTTAGGAACAGGTGAATTTGGTTCCATTTCTCTGCTCTTTATAGAAATTAGTATTCTTTTTAGGAAGTAAGATTATTGCTATTTGTAGAAGCAGTTGTTTTAAGCAGGGGTTGAACAGCTGTATGTGGTGCCAGTGGGATGTCAAAAGTAGCAAAACATTTCTGAATATGCCAGGGTGGAGCAGTAAGAAATGTGAGAGAAAAGCACTGCAAAAGACTTCTTGTGCCCGCTCTGGGAGTCTGTGAATTAGACAAATGGAAATAAATACTGAGGGTATATTTCCTCCAGCTTGGTTACAGTCTTTGCAAAATGGAACTGTGAAGCCTTTTCATTGCTTTTAGATTTTTCTGGTCAGTTATAGTCTTAATTTCTGCTCTACAACTTCCTGTACTGGACATGAAAGCATTGAGTCACACTGAAAGATTCCAAGTTCATTTGAACTGTTGAGTTTATTGACTAAAGTGTTATCAATAAAAATGGGCCCGTCCAAAATATGAAGTTAGATTCCCTGACTGCTTCCAGACCAGCCCCTCACCTCTGTGTTCCTGCCAGCACTGTCACATTGACTCATGGAAAATATGATACTTACCTTTAATCAACAGAATCCCTTTGTTATTTGAAAAGATCCTACAAACCAAACATGGAGCTGTGGCTGTGCAGAGGTACAGATGCGCTCCAAAGGCTTTTTGTGCCAACATGCCCTTTCCAGCTGCTGCCCTCCTCTCTCCTGCCTGGCTGCCCATGGATGGAGAGGAAGCCTCTGTGTGGGAAGGGTGTAGGATGCTCTGTGCTTCCCAAGCACAGACAAACTTCACGGGTACAGGTGTGTGCAGAGAAAAAAAGAAACAGCAAATGAACGGTGAGGGATTGATCTTCGATGCCTTGTAGTTGGGAAATCATGAGGTTTAGTCCAGGCCTACCTCAGGCATTTTCATCTGCTTAATGATTTCAGGCACTTTGTAGCTGTTTTGGTCCTCAGGAAGGAAGGTGAGTGTGGCCATTGTGATGGCTTGATGGACACCAGAAGATTGCTTTTCTTTCCTTCCACAGGCAGCTTACCATCCTTACGAGGTCGTTATTGATCACTGGGTTTTGGGGAGTGGGACAAAGCTGTTGTTTCATCAGTGACAGAGACAAAATGAATGCTCCTCTGCTCTCCCATCTGCCAAAATCTGGGGCCTTTGTACCCTCCATGCTGGGGACTCTCAGCATGGCCTCCAAAGCCACCTCCTCACCCATGGTGAGCCTCACTGCATCCTCATTCTGCAAATTAAATTAAAACAGAATCTGGATTAAGGGTATTTTCCCCCATGTTTTATATTTTCAGAGACTTTCTCATGTATGTTGTACGATGTACATGCTTCATAAACCAAAGAGATTCATCCTCTTCTTCATCTAAATGAGGATGATGAGTTCCCCAGCAGTATCACAATTTTCTGTGCTATCAGGAAGAGGTGTAAATCTGTTAAAATTAAAAGAATTGCAGAAAACACACCAATAACATGGCAACAGGAATATCTTTTTGATAATCTTGGGTATTCATTGTGGCTAAATAGATGTTGCTCAATTTCCCACTTGCTAGTTGTTTGGGATTTTAATGTAAATTACAGACTACATGATTGCAGTTCACTGCTGCTGCACCTATTTTTTTAAGTTTTATCTTTACCACATTTGGTTTTGTGTTGATGGGGTCTCCAGTGATTCCCTTCCTTTCCCAATTCATTTTTTTGCCATGGCTCCTCGAGGTGACATCCTAAAGAAGTTCAGTGCCCCCCTGGAAGATGCCACTCGTGTACATCCTTTGGCTTCTAAAGGAAGATTTTATATCCAAGCAGAATTTAGTTTATCGTCTGTGTGGCTTTCTCGTCTCTGATGCACACGCAGGACTCGGTGTGTCCCCCTCGGTGTCCCCTGCCCCCCAAAGCTGCCCCTCCACCTTTGTTCTCAGCGCGTGGCGGCTGCCCCAGCGCGCAGGCTGCCGTGCGCAGCGCAGCCACTTTGCTCTCATCATTTTAATAGTGGACCGAAGGTATGTTGCCATGTGAACAAGTCATCGTGTCACCATGGCAACCGGCTGGATTGCAGCACCGCTCCGAGGCCTGGACTTTTTTTTTCCTTTTTTTCCCCCCCCCCCCTTTTTTTTTCCTACTCAGTGCTTTTCCTATTGTTAAATCTGCTGAAGGGCTCACAATGGGAGGATTCAGGCTGCTTTGGGAAGCAGCTTTTCATTTAAACCTGGAAGTTGTTGTATAAACAGCAAGGCCAGCGTGCCACGGGATTCGCTTTCAAGACAGACTTGAGGAGGGCTTTGAAGCAGGACCCCAGTGTGTTCTGCAGCTTGATCAGGACTGAGACAATTACACGTCTTGGCACCTTTCAGACTCCTCTTCACACTCCCCTCTGCTGCCCGCAGTGGGGTCCCAGACGCTCAGCCTGGGGTTGGGTGACCCCCGGACAGCCCTTTGCTGCTGCTGTGAGCCTTTTTTGCTTTTGGAGATATCAGTAGGCCAAAATTAGACACACTGAGAGGTTTCATCTTATTTAGGGTTTTTTCCACCTTCTCCATCCCACGTCACATAGGCAGCTTCCAACACCAAGCAGTGGGGGCAGAGGAGCAACATGAAAAGACAAATGATTCAGGCACTCAGACATGAGAGCAGTGAGAGCCTCACGTGTGCATCCCTACACACAGGAATGCTCAGGGAATATGTAGGACTCTTCAGAAGACTGAGGAAAAAATATGCAAATAAAATACAGCTATTAAGCCTGAACTGTGAAACATTATTTTAAACATTAAATTCCGGCAATTCAAATTTTTTTTCCCCCCTTGAAACTACACGAGAACATAGAGGCTGGGCTGCTGGGAATCATTCCTAGCCCCTTCCCAGGTATGGATTGTTCTATCCACAGTCCTGGTGTGGCATGAAGAGCTCTGAGGAAAAGGTATCTCCTGTAGAATTTCCAGAGCTCAAGTAATAGCAGCATGTGGGATGGTAGGAGATTCTGATCCACTGCAAGTACAACTGGGTAACCTCAAGAGATCCTTCAGCCTGCCTGGATCCATTTCCAGCACAGCCTCCCAGTGTGATTCTCTCCTGTGGCAGCAGATGAGTAAGATGAGGAATGAGAAACAACCACCGAGCTATGGTTGAAGACAGTCATTGGGCCAGGAGCTGCTGCTGGTGGCTGGTCTTCACCAAATCTTCAAGGTTGGAAGGGACCTTGAAGACCATCAGGTCCAGCCATCACCCCAACACCACCACAACCACCCCTAAACCGCCTCCCAAGTGCCAGATCCAGACTTCTCTTGAATACTTCCAGACAGGATGACTCCAACTCCTCCCTGGGCAGCTTATTTATCCAATGCTTGACCACTCTTTCAGAGAAAAAAATATTTTGTTAATATCCAGTCTGTCTTGATGTGCTGATGCAAACTGGAGATCACATCTGAACACACAGGGCAGCTTTGCTCTTGTTAAAGAACAGGGAGAAGTAGGTGGAGGTGCTGTTTGGGTGGTGCTTGGGGTAGTGAACAAACATGCAACAATGTGCAGCTTTGGACACAGGACAGCTGTGCTCATCACCAGTGCTGGCCTGGAACACATCAGCACCAACAGCAGGAGGATCATGGTGCCATCCTTCTGAGCAGCCATGCCATCAAATCCGGGAGTGCTTGGGGTGGGAGGAGACCTTAAACTTCATCCCATTCCGTCCTGTGCCATGGGCAGGGACACCTTTTGCTATCCCAGGCTGCTCCAAGCTTTGCCCAGTTTGCCCTTGGACACTTCCAGGGATGGGGCAGCCTCTGGGCAACCTGTGCCAGGGCCTCACCGTTCTCTCCGTGAAGAATTTCTTGCTGTTTTGCCATGCCTGTACGTGGGGCTGGCTCCTGTGTTTGTGGTGCTGACAGGCAGGCTGGGCTCGTTTGCACACAGACCTGGCCCTGCTGGCTCTGGCAGCAGCCCCTGCCCCTCAGCACTCACACTCATTTAGGCAGGCAATTGGGGAGGTGAATCGCCCTCCATAGGCAGCAGGGATCATCTCTTCTTTGTGCATAAAATTACGGCAAACAAGCCTCAAATAACACAGGACACTTTCATAATTGATTTATGCAAGGACTCTGAAAGTTCTATTACCTTTTGTTTAGCTCAGGGGGCCTGACTCTGTGCAATCCATTGCTGAAACTAATTACAAGATATAATTAAACTGTGACACGAAGATATTATACCGTTAGTTTACTAATGACACCGCGAAGCTGTACCACCAGCACAGGACAGTGATTATGCTTCATTCATTATTTATCCCTTTGCTAAATGAGACGCTGACATTTTCAAAAATTACTTTGAGGTTTCTTAATTGTCAGCAGCAGGATGGACTAGAAGGAGCTCTCCTTCCTCTTAGTTACTTATCTGAACCTCAAATGTATTATTAGCAAAAAAAAAAAAAAAAAAGAAAAAAAAAAAAAAAAAAAAAAGCGATGCCCCCCCCTCCCCCTCTGGGGCTCTCTGGGCACTGTGGGCTGATCGGGGCCGTTGCTGCCGGGTGCTGGTGGCAGGTGATGGGCACGCAGAGTCTGCAGGGGAGAGGTCTCTGGCATTTCCTGCCACAGCCTGGGTAACCTGTGCTGCTTCATCTGGGGGCAGGGTTCAGTTTTAAGTGGTTCTGTGCTAGCTGGAGGAGTCTGTCCCACTGCTTCCTCTGAGCATCTTCTTGCATCGTTGCCGTAATAACTTTTTGGACTTTATTGATCAGTAAAGGCATTTTCCATTAGCATTACTAAAATAGAATTATTTACCTTAAAAAAAAACCCTTGTTAGAATGGTCTAATTGGCATAAAGTGGAACAGGCGCTGCCTTATTCTCAAAAAAAAGAGATGTATTTACTGACTTTCTCATGAGAAGTTCTGGTTTTTTATCCATCTCCTTCTCCTTCTGTGCCCCCCACACTGTTATTTCTTGAGTCTGGAGGACCTAAAAGCACATCCGGCACTAACCTCTGGGTCACCTTCTCACCACACAGCCTATTTTCCTCAGGGCACCACTGGACAGCTTAAGATGAGGTTTAATTTCTTATGAGTGTAATGGCATCTGGCATCTATAATTACACTGTTTTCTGTGCTGTGCTGATTAAATACGATTTACCCAGAGAACCAAATGATGAATATTTGAGTGGAGTGTGTTGAACCAATAGCTGGTTAAATAGTCATAATAAATAAACTTGAAAGAGGAGAATGAAGAGGGGCTCATGAGTTATGGGACAGTAGCAGGTGTAAGAAAAAAGAAAGTGAGATCAGCACTAAAGGCAGAAGAATATTTCTAGTGGTTAATCTACAGAGAAGGCCAAAAGGCCCCGCTCTAATGGCTGCCCACTGCCAGAGGGCAGGGGTGGATGGATATCGGGCAGGAATTGTTCCCTGGCAGGGTGGGCAGGCCTGGATCCCTGGCAGTGTCCCAGGCCAGGCTGGACACTGGGGCTTGGAGCAGCCTGGGACAGGGGAAGGTGTCCCTGCCCATGGCAGGGGGTGGAACTGGGTGGGCTTTAAGGTCCCTCCAACCCAAACAAGTCTGGGATTCTGTGAAGTCACAGGTTTGGATTTCCTTCACTCTCTCCCAAAGAAGAAGGATTATTTTCCTTCTTTTTGCTCCCTCTGAGTTAGTTTAGGAGTTGCTCTGATTTGTTCAGGTCTGAGGTGATTGACTCCCGTTTCTTGCATGTTTTGACCTTGGAAAGTGCAACAGCCCATGAAAGGGGGAGGGGGGGGGGGTGCTGTGTCTTCTCCAGACATCCATTTATGCTGGGCTCCCAGCTCTCCTCAAAAACAGGGATGACTGCAGCTCTGCACCCATGGGAACTGGTCAGGAAGGACGAGTGTGCAGAATTCCAGAATATTTGTATAGTCTATGCCTGTCCTTGTCTCTGTTAATAGAAAGTATAAGAGCAAGATGCTGGTGGGGTCACAGTTCAGCTCTTGGCTTCTTCCAACCTGGAATCAAACAGCAACTCAGAAATGGGTGAGTGGGAAAGGAAACTGTTTCCTGGAGCCTTATTTATCCAATAAACAGTAAATGTTTAACGACCTCAAAGTGTGCTTCAGGGAAACCAAGTGATTGCAATTGCTTAGAGACTGGTAGGGAAAAGGGATTAGGAAACATTAGAGAAGTACTTGGTGCTTTGTGGGCTCCAAAAACCCCACAAGGTGTCAAGTTGATCTTTTCCTAAAGCCGCATTTCAAGCAGGATGTTTCCATCCTGGACCCAGAGGAGCAATAAGCATGGCTTGCTCTGGGGAATCTCAGGCGTAGCTGTAGGAACTGCTGGCAGCCTGAGCTTTCTGCTGGTGACCTTGGTTCAGGTGGGCATCAAGAGCTGGGACAGGGACACCAGGACTGCCAGCTGCAGTTTGAGAGTCCTCAGCACCAGCTGGGGTTTCTCCCTCTGCAGAAGTTCCTGCCAGGATTAGCCAAGAGGGGCTTGGAGAGTCTGTTTAAATCCAGAATGTGGAGCCCCTCAGGGATTCAGAGCCTTTCCTATGAGGTCATTTCCATTCGGTGCCTCTGAATTTCTCCTGGGGTTTTGTGCCATTGTAGGAATAAGGTGCTTTAGCATTTTTCCTTGCTCTCTCCTCCCTCTCTATCCCCCCAGTGAACTGCAAGGCTCTAAATATAGGTCACCCCAGGCAATTAGGGAAGAGTTGCTGGTTTTGAAAGATTGAACAGGCAGGAAGCCCAGTTTCCAAATGAGTTATCAGGTGAGATGATGTTTGGCCTCAGCCAGAGTGATTGACAGGGGGTCTGCATGTTCACAGATACATTATTTAAACATGGGGAGATATAAGAGATCTTCTGCACTAATTACTTCGAAGGCTGTATTAATCACAAGACACTTTAATACTCAATCAATACTTGCATTTGTCAATGACCTTGTAAATCTCCTCACTTTAACTCTGCTGCGTGGTGTGTCATCTGACATCTTCAGGGGGCTGGTTTTGTGCAGCTGTTGCTTAGGAAAATACATGTTTTGCAAAGTCTTATTAGTTCCAGTGTTTAAAGTTCAGTTTCAGAAGTGGAAATAGGAAGAGGATAGATGTTAAGGCAGCTGTGTAGCTGCGTTTCAATCACTGGGGCATCACTTTTGATGTGAACTGGGCTCACGCCTGCTGAAGGGGACATTTCATAGGGTATCCGTGGATTCTGGCTTCACCTGAAGACTGGGCCGTGGTGACTTGATGGCAGAGCAATGAGGTCTTTGCCAAACTGTGTGTTCTGACTGGATGTGTGTATTAATGGGAGGGTCCTGGAGTGCTGACCCTGGTATCTTCTAGATGTCAGGGTCATGGAACTTGGTAATTTCATCGGAGTAAAAAATAATGTCTTCAAATTCAGACAAGATTGCACTGCAGGCCAGATATTTAAAGTGGAAAAGAGCCATGCTGTTGGTCATCTATAAGGCACTGAACTGGAAGAGGGAAACTGAGAGGGGAAAAGCCCTGTGCACTATTAACTCCTGGCTAGTTGGAGCTGTTTACCTTTTCTGGAGATTTTCCAGCCGTTATCCTGTTGTTTGAGCAGATATTTCTCATAGTCCCAATGGAATTGTACAACTAATAATCCCTAACACTGCCTGTGTTTGGGATTTTTTTAAGTGAGTCCTGTGGGGTGGTTTGCTCAGTTGCAGATATGAGACGAGAAAGCAAAGCCTGGTCCTGGAGTAGGACTTGCTGAGGCTGGAAGGCACCTCTGGATGTTGTCCTGTCCAGCCTGAACGTCCGTGTCTGACCTGGGCCAGGTGCTCCAGCAGTGCCGAGCAGAGGAGCCGGCTGGGATCAGCGCCCTCCCGCCGCTTGTCCCTCCCAGCACAGCCCTTCTGGCTCGTGGGCAGCCCAGCGTCCTCCTCCGCAGGAGCCCCTGCGTGTGCTGGTGCCTGGGCTTGCTCCTGCCCGGGAGCAGGGCTGGGCTTTGGCCCCTCCTGGGTTCCGGGATTGCTCCTGGCCCCGCTGAGGTTCCCCTGCGGGCGGCGCAGCTCCGGCGTCCCCGCTCCGTGCATGGCCTGGCTGGAGAGGAGCTCCGTGCCTGCCCGGCTGCTGCTCGGGGCTCTGCCCCGCGGGCTGCCCTGCACCCTGGCCCTCAGCAATCCCAACCTGCAGCGTTCTCCTGCCAGTTCCATGCATTTCCCCCCCGCTATTCTTGTTGGTAATTGTTACAGCATTCCTGCTTTGCACCCTAGCCTTGGTATCAGATCTACAGGTCAAGATTTGCAAATGTTTAGACCATTTTGTCAGTCATTGCATGTGACCCTTTTCTTTATAATGAAAAAGGTTTTATCTTTAAAAATCCCTTTATTGAGTACTTGGGTGAGTATTTTATTTCCCCATTCCTGGCACAGCAGTTTGGGCCGGCATACAAACCCATTTTCCTGTATTCTCCACTGTTGCATACATTATACTCCTCAGAGAAAATCCATCTCTGTGCTCCTTTCTGTGGAATCCTTCTGCAGAAATCTCATTGGCAGCATACAAAAATTGCCTTTTCCCATTCCAACTGCCCCTGCCTTAGTCACTGCTGTCAGATCTGAAGCTGCTCAGCTGCAGAGGGAGGGGAGTTTAGTGCTTTCCCTCTGCTCTCAGGCCATTTTTCCTAAGCTTCTTTTTTATTCTTTTATTTTATTTGTGGTCCCTGTCATTCTGTCGGGGCAAAGGGGTAAAGAGATTTGACACTAAGTGCGGGGAAATGCTGTATCTGGAATCTATCTTCCAGACGGCAAAAGAATAAAAATTCATGGCAGGACAGCGGCTGCTGCCACGTTCCCTAAGACATATTGCAGGTAGCGTTATTTATTGTGGCACGGAGTTCATGGAAGTGCTACCTCAAAGCACCCGGAGAGATCCTAAAAAGCCCATCTCCCATCAGGTGCAGCAGATTTACGGCGCTGAGCGCGGCGGGGTCAGAGCGCGGCGCGGAGCCGGGGGCGCTCCGGGCGGGGCCGCCACTGCTGCCTGTCCCCGTGCGGGGACACTGCGGCCACTGCTGCCTGTCCCCGTGCGGGGACACTGCGGCCACTGCTGCCTGTCCCCGTGCGGGGACACTGCGGCCACTGCTGCCTGTCCCCGTGCGGGGACACTGCGGCCACTG